>VXAZ01006880.1:547388-803108 GCA_013399875.1 Gymnorhina tibicen
TGCGTCTCGGCCCCTCCGCCCCTCGGGGCGTGCTCGGGGTGGTCCCGACCCCAGAGGGGGTGAGCGGGGCCGGCGTGGGGCGAGGCGCGTGGAGCGGGCAGTGGGGCCGGGCCGGGCCGGCGTTGGGGTCGGGCGCCCTTGGGCCGAACCGGGCGTCGAAGGCGCCGCCGGACCAAAGGGGCCGCGGCTCCGCTGGTACACCCCGGGGCGGGCCCCCTTCTCCTTTGCGAGGCCGCTTCGGGGCGAGGGAGGCCGTGGCGGGTGCAGGCGACCCTCCGCCGGTGGGCCCGCCGCGGGATATGGCCAAGTGAAGCGCTCGGGTCCCGCCTGGCTTTACTTGGGCTGCGGAAAGGGGATTTCATACTTCTTATTCATATTCATCTATACAGAAACCCCTTACCCCCGCCACGGTCGGCATATGCCTGTCAAAATCGGCGAGTTGATGATGTTTTGTGCAGCTTTGCTGCAGGTGTGAATTATTTCTGCAACATGATCTTAGCGGGCGCTTTTCCAGACAGTGTAAGTAGCCTGGCTGCATGCTGCTGTGTCTGTTTCCGAATCACGCCTTGGCGATGAAGTGATGACACACAGTGTGTAAAACTCAGATTATCAAGCTCAAATTATTTTCTTTTCTTCTCTTTTAAGAGTATTTGTTGCCATGAAGAACTCGTAAGTTTCACGGCTTCAATGGTAAAATTTCGAGTTTGGTATAGACATGGGTAAGAAGGAGGAGAAGAGTTACAGGACTTGCATTATTTTGAAATTACACAACTGTAAGCTTTGACTGTGACATTCATAAGTCTTATGGATGTTTAGGTATCTTTGCAAAACTATTTCCGTAGTTCCTTTTTTGGGAAGCTTCAGACGAAGCTCAGGTTTGTTTATCTGGATTGTGTTGCCTTCTTCCTTATTAATTTTCATTTTACTGCTGCCAAAATTTCATTTAATTATTCACAGCAAGTTATATGTTTCCATGTGTTGAATATATTTGCTTGTAATACCACCCTTAGATTAACACGGAGGGTTCCCATCTACAAGATACTGATCTTTACATCTGAAGGTTTCCCAGCCACCCACACCCCATGTTCCTGCTCCACCTTGGCTTGGGGGCAGTGACCAAGACCTGTTTCTTGTGTGGAAGTTGGTACTTCAGCTTTTTGACTGCTGACTGCCATTCTTGCACAACATTCTTGCAGTTACTTAACCAGAGGCTCTGGCTTACTTTGGGGCAGATTCAAAGAAAGTTCTGAAACTTTTTTTTTCATGTGTTCTGTTTTTCTTTTGAAAAATAAAGTTGGGGGTCTTCAGGGATTTGTTTTTTAGATGTTGCTTCCTCTGTATATTTTGGCACCCCTGCAAGCTTCCCACAGGGAGCATAAGTTTGTCTCTGCCTGGCCTTCACTCTGCTTGAAATTTTACTTCTGGTATCTCCTGAAAATACTTCTTTTCCTATTGAATCTTTTTTGGGTACAGATAGGAAACCTTGAAACCCTAGGGATTAATTTCAGTTTACAGAAGATAAACAGTGTATGGTGTCCCTGTATAAACAGTTGTTTTGCTAGCGTGCAGAAGCAAGCAACTGTTGACTCGCATTGGCAGTGAATATTTGCAAGGCAAAGTTGATCTTTTATTTGTGTCTTTATTCATAATGTTGTAGTTGTATCAAATAGTGCTTTTCGTCCTGAAAGAGCCTATCTGCATGGGAAACGTTTTACATTGTTAGGATACTTGAGTGTGAATTGACACCACGCTGATTTAATTTCAGTAGGTAACTAAGTGGTAATTGATAAGAGAGAGACTGTTGATCTGAAGTTTTAGCCTCTGTTCCCTGCACTGGAGCTTCCTGATTACATTGCTTTCCTTTTCTAGTCCGCACCTCATTTCAAGTCTCATCAAGCTCTTGGGCAGCACACACACCATGCACACCCAGTTTCTTTCATCTCTTGTGCTCTTGCCAGTATAAGCAGGTCAGGCTCAGTTCCGATCCCCTCCTGCTGCCCTGTACATGTCATAGTGTGACCCAGTTTCCAGCACTTTACTTTGGCTCAGTGTCAGCCCAGGAGTTCCTGGATGTAGGTTAGGTCCTGCAAGGATTCCTGTTTACAGCTCAGACTGTAACAACATTATTGGGTTAAGTTAATACAGAAGAAGGTCTAACAGTTAGAAAACAGACATCTATGTTTATCTTCTTCTACTGCTTGTATGAAGTAATGCAAGCTGGTCTGCACACAGTTACAGTGAGTTTTGGAAAGGATTGTTTCAGAGAATTGCAAGTACACTATAGCTGAAAAACCAATAAAATGTAAACAGTCCCTAACAGAAAAATGACTGCCACTGTACTGTGTATTCATAAAGACAATTTTTTTATTCTAAGAAACCTAAATCTACTGAATATGTTTTGAACATAGATTTATGTATTTTTTTCTTCAACCTGTATTTCATCCATTAAGCAGAGAAATGATGGCAGGAGTCACAAACACTCAGGTAAATGACCTGCTTTTAAAAGTATGATTACAAAGTGATCAGAAAAGGGACACTGTTTTTTCTGACAATTACAGACCTTCTTGTTTTAGCTGAAGTAGGTTTTAAAATGTTATTCTTCAACTGAGTGGAGAATCAAAATGCAATGCACAGCTGGAATTTCTGAGTATCATCCCCAGGTGTCACAGTTCAGTATAAGGGCCTTTCTGATGCATAAATCAAATATATAATGTAGAAATTATGGCTCTTAAAATATATTTAATTTGCTCTGTATTAAGGGGAGGCTTCTGTGTTTTATTCCCTCCAGTCTTTTGGTCTCATATGGTTAGAATCAGGACCCCATTCCACAGACAGTATAAACATGAAGGGCCACACGTGCTTTCATTGCATTTTGCAACTTCACCTCAAAAGCTTTGAAAAAACTAGAACATCCCTAAAATCAAGCAGGAGTAGGAGCTATTTGAAGAGTCTTGAAGAGTCATGTTACCACATTAGTCTGCATTGTGTAGTATCTGCTAGCTTAAAACTTCCACATGGTGTTAAGGAAATAGCCATTATTTCCTTATGTGGGTCTTCGTTTGTACTGACATTCAGGGGAATTACTAATAGTGGAAATTCTTTGCTGAAAACCTTATGTTCTGCATGGCAGAAGTAATCAGCAGTGCTGAGTAGTGGTCTCTACTGTTGGGTAAGCAGAGAGAGAGGAAAACCACTCTCTACTTGGAGACTCATGTCTGTACTGTGTATTCAGTAGGTCTATTCTGTGTTTTTCAGGCAGTCCTCCTAAAGACTCTTGAACTGAGTCTAGTGCTTCATTGCCAGTGTTTGTCTCTCTTGGTATGTAAGCCAGCTGTGGGCATGGGTAGCACATCAGTGTGGGAGAGATGGACAAGGATTCCTGTAGCTGGCAAGTCAAGAGACTTTCAACTTGAGACAGTAATAAATAACAAGCACTGGATATTTGCTGAAGATACAAGTCTGCCAGTGGTCATGATGAGAGCAGCCAGGAAGTACTCACTTTAATGCAAAGCTCCACAGCCATGCTGAGGAGAATGTGGGATTTCTCGCAGGAGCCAGCGCCCATGGACAAGTTGTCTTGAATCAGTTTCTGGTTATTGGACGTTTGATGTTCGAGGCACTTGTCAGACTTTACTCTTGCAAGTCCATTTTTTGTGCAGGGACTGAAATAAGCAGAGGAGAATTTGGGGGGGATGTGTCCTTGGCTAGATTTAAACAGGTTTCTGTTGCTCACTGAATGTGGGGAGTTCCAAGGCCCAGGAGCTTCCATCCATTGCATTTCGCTTGGGATAATTGCTGCAAATAGTCTGCAGTTGCCAAGTGGAGAGGGTGGAAGCATGACTGCAATGTTGCAGTTGCATGTTGTGATAGGAAGTGGAGATTGTTATAAAGAATATAGGTAGTAAAAACGCACCTTTCGTACAAATGTGAAATAAATTGTTACAAGCATGCACTTGGTCTGTAGTGCCTGATACACTGAGACCAGCAAGCTCCCTACCTCTTTAGAGGAAAAAGTTTCCTGGTGATACTATAATATTTTTATTGTGACAACAGGAACCTGCATCCTGCTTTCATTTGTGTGCTGATTTTCTACTGGGTGAGGAATAAAATGGCTCGCTTTGCTGTAAATCTGGTAGACTGTAACAGGGACATGTTGATTTTTTAGGTAGCAGTGATGAATTGAGCCGAGATTCAAGCATCTCGGTGTTTCAGGGCAGTGTGGGAAGGCCTAATTAAAAATTAATTTGTCACCTGGAGAGAGAATTTGTTTTGGTTTTTGTTTGTGTTACTTATGTTTTTTAAATTTTAATTTGTTTTTCCAAACAGGTACATTTTACCCGAGTAATGTCTGTCATGTATCCTGTTGTGTGGTTACTCTCTCTGTCCGTGTGAGCAGAAGTGCAATAATGCAGTAGGCCTGAAAAATCTGTAGCGTGAGATCTGCTGTGATGGTAGCAGTGCTCTCCATTTCAGTGTCTTGTCTGTTGTGGAAGCTGATGAGTTTTATGAATTGCTAGGGAGCCTTATAGGCTGTTCAGTTGTCCTGCCTGCTGCAGTCTGGAGCTGTGGATAGTCTACCTTTGGTACAAGGCACTCTGTGATAACTATTTCAACTGGCATTTTCAGGGTCTGAATTTGAAAACAGTTTCGTGATCAGCTGGCAGGTTTTGAGGGTGAGGAAGGAGAAAGATCTTGGGTCTTAATAGTAGGGTTTTGGCATTTTTGTCTTTTCAAGTATTATAACTCTTCTGCTCTGGCAGGATGCAGAATGGAATATTTCAAGTGAAAACAGTTTTAATGGTGTATTTTAAGGTAGCTCTCAAGTGAAACATTGAATGACAGACTGCCCTTTGCTTGAAATGTAAATAGATCATGGCTGGAGGTAATTGTATAGTCAGCCATTAGGATAATCAGTTTGTCATACATTTACTGACTGCTATAGAATTTTTGAGGAGGACCTCATATATATTAAAAAAAACCAAAAAACCCCAACAACAAAGACTGAAAATTAAACAAATAGCTTGAGAAAAACAAGCAAACAAAAAACCTTGGCAGAAAGCATTTATCTAAATTCATTATCTCTGATAGTGAAACTTCTGTTTTATATGATCAATGGGGTTTTGCATTTGCATGGACTGAATATGTGTCCAGATACTTGCTTATTTGATGTGTAGAGTCTTGTAAGCTGCAGTAACTTGATCAGTTTCTTTCATGCAGCCTCTTGTGCTAGTGAAACTGTCAGACTAAAAGGCATATTAGGCCAGCCTCACCTTGCATGCAGTGTTGTCTGTCAGGACAGAAACATCCTTTTAGGGGAGAAGGTGGTGTAACGGTAGTTGGCTTGGGGGGTGTGTGTATGTTTTAATTTGCACATGGGGAATGCTGAGGCAGTGAGATTTCTAAATGGAGCCATTGGTCTCTCTGCTTGTTCTTGTTCTCAGCTGCTTATGCAGATACCCACTTACCCACTTCTTTGTTGCAAAGGAACTTGTGGAATCACATACTTACTTTAGTTGCAGCTTATAGGCATACGTGCTCCTCAGAAGTTTGAGAGAAATAATAGGTAGCTCCTGTTAGTCTGAGAAATGTGTTGAAGGACTGGGGAGTCATGTGGGTGGATAATCAAAAGGGCCCAGATGAACAAAATGAAAATGGAAGCAATTTGGGGGGATGGGGTGGCTGCTGATAACTTTTTCTTCTGTGTTCCTTAAGCCTTCCTCCAGCCATGGGCTGGACAGCTGTGAACTTGTCACAATTAAAACATATCAAGCAAAGCTGCTCTTTGTCAGTGTGTACATGGTTGAGTAAGTTGCTCTGTCACAGTGTGTCACATGTCACAGTGAACAGGGAGCTGAGGTAATGAATGGAAGGTGAAGTGCCTGTGAAACTCTGCTAAAATGTGGGATCATTTAGGATTGGGAGCTAATGAACTCCAAGGTCCTGATACTACATCCTCTTAGCCAAAAGATTTCCATTTTAAAATGGCTTTAGTGTCTCTCAAGGAACCTGTGAAGCTTAATTTATTAAAGATTGGGAAGTGTATAAGTTGAATATGGTTGAAATATGCTGTTTTGTTATGAAATAGCTTGTTTCAATAGGGGCAAAAATACAATTTTTCAGGTTTTAGTGCTATTTTTGTTCTTTAATAGGGATTCTGATTAGTTTTTTCCTTTTAAATTAAAGGAGAAATCCCTAAGTGCTACACCTTGCTATGGATCTCTGGTGTTGTGTTATCTTTCTTCTGCTTAGACAGATTTCAGATGGCTCCTAGGGAATGTGATGGGGGAGATTCCTGGTGCAGGGTTCTCTTATTGAAAATTTTAGATGGAAACCAGTTACAACAGATGAGGTAGCCTGTGTTGGTCTATTTTGAAATTGTTGCATTTGCTGGATGAAAACTTTGATTTTAATTAACATTTTCCTGTGAGGATTTATCTCCGTTTTTGATAAAATGAGTAATCTTACTGCAGCAAGTAGGTTGTGGTTCCATTAAAAATTAGGGTGTGAATTCTGGCTACTGAGTATCACTTTGTGCTCAGATTCCTTCATTCCTTGGAGTAATTTCTCTTGCTTTATGTATTTTGGATGAATTTATCACTTCAATTGTTAATGAGTCAGATGATGCTTATAGCTCCCGACAGAACACCATTGCCAGCCATATGTATCTGTGTCAACTGAAGACTTGTAGTCTTTTGGGCAAAGCTCTTCAGGGTCTTAGTGCTGCAGGATCTACTCCCGGTTGTGTTACTGATCAGCAGTATGACTTTGGGCAAGATAGAATTCTTTCCTCACTGTACTCCCTCCCCTTTTACCTGTTAAAATTTTTTTTTTTTTTGGACACCAGCTCTCTTCTCATCTTTCTCTGATGCTGTTAGTGCTACCCTAGTTTTAGTCAAGAGCTATATGCCACATTTATCAGGCATATCTTTTTAAGTTCAAAATACTGCTTTTTGCCTTTAAGAAATGTTCTGCCTTGCCTGGTATGGATTTGATGTGAGGTAAGTAGATTTTTCTTGATATGATAATTTTTAGTCAAGTATTCCTGTTTTCTTCTTTCTTTTTGTTGTTGTCAGCGTAAAGGCATTAAGATTCCTCAAACACAGGAGTGTTAGGTTTACAAAGATGTGAAGCATGATAGAGACACACAAATTGATATACTTGTGAAAATCCATATATTTGTCAAGTTGCACTTTCTCTCCCTTTTGTAAGGCAGGGCAGGAGTTGGCAACTTGAAGTACTGTTGCTTGTCCAGGAGGCTCTGCACAGGTAACCCACAGTTCAGTACTGTGTTGAACTTGCTAAATAGCGCCTGCTTCACAGGGGATGCGGTCGTTGCTCACAGAAGGCTACAGAAGGTAATACTTGAGCTTGTGGGTTTGAGTTTCGAAGCTGCTAATTCAGTCTCAGGACTGGTGTTCTGCTGCTGCCCTCCTGATGCAAGAATAAGTTATGTTAAGGGCTGTTAAATGTTTCTGCTGCTTTTTGTATAAGCTGAGCTAAAATTCTGCAGCTAGAGATAGCCATTATTTCTCAGATTGTGAATCCCTTTCTTGTCAGATTCAAACGCCTTTCTTTTTTTTTCTTTTCCTGCACACTTGTTGTCTTGTTCTGAAGCTGCATGCTGATGACTTAGTCTTTACATGCTTCTTTTCATAGATGATTTGTGTCACTTCCTTCCTCCTATCAGTATCCTTTTCTCTTTTTTCCCTTTGTGCCTCATGACCTCACCAAATTGAACCCATTGATGCATGGAGCTAGCCATGGATTTCCTCATCATGCCTCTCTGTACTTAAAAAGAAAGATGCTGTTATGTATACTTACTATATGTATTCCAAATCTGCAGTTAGGAATTGTCATCTTTGCCTTGCCTCTACCTATTGCAAGTGCTCTGCTTCACTCTGCCACTGGTGCTGTGCTTGCTTTTCTTCTCCCTGTCCTCCCTATCCACTGCTTAGCTGTGCTGTGTGCTAAGGCCCAGCTTTAGGCTGTGTGGGACTTCACTGCTGCTGAGTTTGGAAGATGGAGTTTAGTAAGAGCAGACTACTTGGGACGTGGCCTTACTCAGTTTCTGGTAGTTTGTAAGTTAATTGTGCGTCTTAAGCAAATGCTCCGTTTCTCAGGGATCATTTACGAAGGACAGATAATATTTACTTGACACAGTGCAAGGTGTGATGTATAAATGGCTAAATAGTTAGTGAATGCATTGTTAAATATGTGCAGTCGTAGAGTAGTTAGAGTGTTAAATACATAGAGTTGCTTTACCTGCCAAAGCACATCAGTTCTTCATGAACACATAAATCAGTAGAGGCAGCATGCGTGACCTTCAAAGGAAACACATTGTAATCAATTGGAGTTTCAAGGGCTAAATAAGTCCTCTCCTCTAGCTTGTTAGCCAGCCTTATGCCAATGGCATGAGTTGCTCTTGTGGCTGGGCCCAAAACTGTCAAGTCTTAAAAGCTGGGTGGAACTGCATACTCCTACTGAATATGTGGTTAACTAGAACCTGAAGTGCATGGTTTTTGTCTTGAGGAGAATGGCTGTCCACCAGAAGAGTGTGGGGCTCTGATGCTGATCTTGGATGGGTGATCTTGGAGATGCCAAACTAAATCTTCCATGATCTGATCAACAGTAAAAAATGTGTCTTCTCAAGGCCTTGGCATCATGTGAAATCTGAACGTCTTTGCTTGTTTGAGTAACCGGAAAGGCACAGTACAGATGCTGAGATCAAGATCTTCTCAGTCTGGCAGAAAGCAGACTACACTTGTGAAATCCTGGAGTCTGGAAGAACTTACTGCTCAATCACTTTTAAAAGACCAAGTCTTTTAAACTAAGTAGGTGTAATTCAGAATTGGCTAATGAGGAACAACAGTGTTTGTGGTGATTGCTGTCTTTCAAACTCAAAAAAGGCTTCTTTTTCCTTTCAGCAAGTTTTTGAAAGGTGAAAAGAAGGTGGAGAGGGAGGAAAACAATCCATATGGCTGAATTTCAGTCCTTGATTGTGAGTGAAATGAAAGCATGAATGGAATTACAGGTAGAATTGTAAAAAAAAACCCCAAAACATTGTGAACTTTTAAATGAACAGATCATTCATTCTGCTGTGTAACCAGGGTTCTAGAAGTTAAACTTGCCCTTTATTGAACTGAGTCCTGTTGGAATTCTGATTTACATTCTCTAAGAAGTGTTTGGTAGTCCTTTCTTAAAAGGTGAGACCTACCATGCTTTGTAGGCATTTTCAGTCTTGTGAATATACTGGCTTTGAATATCAGCAAGTGTGAAGGCAAGAGAAAGTGAATCCCTGTGATATTTCAGCTTACAAGTTCTTAATCAAACCACAAGCATTTGTCCTTTTGCAGTCAGATGGAGGACTTCCCTCTGTTATCTGCATGCAGTATTTAAATTTCGGGAACCTATTCCTTTTATCTCTTGTGAAAATGGAGCTGCCATGTGCAGTGTACAAATCAGGAATGTACTTCTGTCCAAAGATCAAAGTGGTCTGTCTAGAACATTAACGGAGTACCTGGAAGATAAAAAGGACGTTGATAGTAGAGTTCCTTAGAGTATTTACAAACAGTACAAGTTGGCAGTACCAGTTGTACCCTGAAAATCTTCTATGAGGAATGCCAGCTTCTGAATTGCAAGTTTGAAGTAGTGTTGTCAGATTTTTTTCTCTATAGGGATTACTGACAGCATCACATTTTTTTGAAATGTTTTTCATTGCAACCTTTCTTTTCAAGAAAAGAATCCAGAATAATTTCAGTGACCTTATTTCGTACCTGAATTATATGTCCATTAAGGTTAAGAGCACAATAGCCATTTTTCTTCTTCAAGTTTTCATAAAATGAGAAACGAAATGTTTTGCAGTGTAATTTCCTATTTGCGCTGCAATTTCAAGTGATTGAAATGCCTGCCCTTTTCAACAACTGAGGTATTAGACATTTCATGGAATACTCCTGATTCAGAGGTCCTGGATGTAGGCTCTTTTGAGATAGCATGTAGAAAGTGTGTCTCTTAGTTGCATCAACAGAGTCCACCCAAAAGTGGTGAGTACTCAATGGCATTGGTTTGCACAGCTGTACCTTTTCAGCAGTCTCACTTCTTTCAATATAGTATAGAAAGCATTTGCCATTCTTATGCAAAATTGTGCATGTTAGTTACAGAGAAAAGGCCTAGTGTCTCTTCCTGTTGCAGCTTTGGTAACTTTCAGGCTTTCAAAGTTAAAGGCTCTTTACTTATTAATGACTTCTACATGAGATAGATTTCTGTGTCTAATCAGATTGAATATCGTTAAAATTTCTAATGGGATCCTTGAAAATCTGCCAATGGACTATATAGGTTTTCTGATGAATTGTTTTAATTGAGCTTTGCCTTGCTATTTGGTTAACAGTCTTCAGGGTAGCCTCAGGCTGCTTACTTTCCAATTTCCATGTGTTATCTATAGATAAATGTCCACCTCATTGGAGCTTAATGGCCAATTAGCTGAGTCAAATAAAATCTGAAAACACCAGAAACAGTGCTGATCATTGGCAGGATATTTGTGTCCTAACCGAGGCTGAATGCAGAGTTGCTGACCTGCTGACTGCCACTGCTCCTTGTGAGTAGTCTCATGGGGAAACTGTGTTCAGCCTGTAAAGCACGGTTTAGCTAATTTTTCCCTGTAGTGTTGGTGCTTTATTTATTTTCTCATCAGTAGTTGAAAAATTAGGCAGGTCTCTATTGCAAGCAAACTTTCCAGTTGAAGAAGCAATCGGTGTAACTTCTTTTGGGCTTATATCAAAGAGACCTCTGTAAGGCCTGTTAGTTCCTGTTAAAATTAAGCCCACATACAATAATAGACTCATCAAGGTTGGGAAGGCCTTCCGAGATCGAGTCCAGCCTTTGACCAAACACCACCATGTCAACTAAACTGTAGCACTAAGTGTTATGTCCAGTCACTTCTTGAATACTTCCAGGGGTGGTGACTCCACCATCTGCCTGGGCAGCCCATTCCAGTGCTCACCCTTTCAGTGAAAAAGCTCTTCCTGATGTCCAACATGAACCTCCCCTGATGCGGCTTGAGGCTGTGTCCTCTCATCCTGTCACTGGTCACCTGGGAGAAGAGGCCAACCCCCACCTGGCTACAGCCTCCTTTCAGGCAGTTGTAGAGAGGGATAAGGTCCCCGTGAGCCTCCTTTTCTCCAGGCTAAACAACACCAACTCCCTCAGGACCCATCACTTCACCTTGTTGATCCTCACACAGCTGGCTTTGACACATCGATCCAGCCTGTCCAGCAGATCAACACTCCTGCCCAACTTAGCACTGGCTGAGAGGACACTTGATCCTCTCATTCAGGTCATTGATAAGGGTATTAAGCAGGACTGGCCCCAGCACTGAGCCCTGGGGAACACCACTTGTGACCAGACACCAGCTGGATGTATGTCCATTCCCCTCTGGGGCTGGATATCCAGCCAGTTTTCAACCCAGGAAAGAGTGTATGATTTAGACTTCTGAAATATCTGGTTGGTTATCTCCATTTTGGAAAGGAAGCGTGTCTGATATGGGATGTCTCAAAGGAGCAGTGACATTGAGGAAAAAAAGGTCTTTGTACCTTTGCCAGTCTGGCCCTTGGAGGTGGAGTAAGTTGGGTGTTTGCAAACACAAGCCTTCCAAGCTACTTTGCACATTCCTGTAAGAAAACTAACTTGGCATAGATTTAGTTACTGTTCCAGTGCTGTTTGCTTCAGTTTAGAAGGACTGTGTTGGCCTGTTGTGTTGGAAAAAATGTGTTAGTGAAATACTGTAGTAAATGTTTTGGTTAGCGAACAGTTTGAGTGAGCTCAACTGTCAAAATTAAACCCTAGGTGTAAGCAGCTGTACCAAGAGCTAGTCATTGCGTGTTTCCAGGGCAGAGTAATTTTTGGGTACTTTGGAATGTACAGATTCATAATCTTGGGTCCTGCCCTTGGGTCGCAAAAATCCCCATGCAATACTGCAGGCTTGGGGAAGAGTGGCTAGAAAGATGCCCTTTGGAAAAGGACCTGGGGGTGCTGGTTGACAGCAGCTGAACATGAGCCAGCAGTGCCCAAAGGGCCAAGAAGGCCAAGGGCATCCTGGCCTGAGTCAGGAATAGTGTGGCCAGCAGGACCAGAGCAATGATTGTCCCCTTGTACTCAGCACTGGTGAGGCCACACCTTGAATCCTGTGTTCAGTTTTGGGCTCCTCACTGCAAGAAAGACACTGAGGTAGCGGAATGAGCCCAGAGTAGGGCAGCAGAGCTGGTGAGGGGTCTGGAGCACAAGTCTTGTGAGGAACAGCTGAAAGAGCTGGGGTTGTTTAACCTGTAGAAAAGGAGGGTCATGGGGGAACTTGCTGCTCTCTGCAACACCCTGAAAGAAGATTGTTGTGAGGTGAAGCAGTCAGGGTAACAAGCAATAGGACAGGAGGAAATGGCCTCAAGTTGTGCCAGGGCAGGTTTAGATTGGGAATAAAGACAAATTTCTTCACTGAAAGGGTGATCAAGCATTGGAACAGATTGCCCAGCAAAGTGGTGAAATCAAAATCTCTGGAAGCATTCAAAAAACATGTAGGTGTGGTCCTTAGAGATATGGTATAGTAGTGGACTTGTCAGTGCTGGGTTAATGTTTGGACTCAGTGATCATTGAGGCCTTTTCCCTCCTTAATGATTATATGATACACAGATGGGCTTTAATATTAATAGTTTGCATTTTTAATAATACTTCTTAAAAAAACAGTTTATATATTTGGCAAACAACTGATCAGTATATATCTTCAGGTACCCATCTTCTCAGCGTCCAAGCAGGGTGGAAACATAAATTATGGATACCTGAAGTATTCCCATGGGATAGGGGAGCATTAGTAGTCATTAACAGATAAGGAAAACTGAAGCCAAGGAAAGCAGAATAATATGATCATATAAGACATCTGTGGCCGGGCTGAACCCTATCTCTGGTCCTCTCACAGAAAGCTGCCCTTTCCTGAAAAGCATCCTGTCTGCAAGGCTGGACTATGTCGCAAGTACTGACATTAATCTTCCTCCTGAAGCTTATGCCACCAGCATTCCTGTTGGAGAGCTGACTACGAGTCAGCACACTCGCATGTAACCATTGTGGTGTTTGAAGGGGCATCGTGGTGTTTCACGCCAGTTGGATGACATATGGCTGCTAATTTGTAAAGCTGCATCTGTGTCTGCCTCAACTCTGGCAGCTGCTGTTGAGGGTGAAAGCTCTAGAAGTGTGAGAGACTTACCTTTAAGTGCGTGTAGACAATAGCCTGTCTGCTTGAAAAGTTTGATGAAAAATTGTGAAGGGGCAGGATGGATAATAATGTGCAGTGAGTGCTCACATCCTCCTTTGTCTGTTTGGTTTTTAATGGTATAAATAGATAATGGCATCAGTTGGAAAGCTCAGGTGTGAAGTACGGTAGGAGTAGAGCAAGTTCTCTTTCCTAGATTAGTTTTATGTGTTAGTGATAGGAAATGTTCCTGTGTGGCATTACTGACAGCCTTGAGTGGCTGGCAAGAGTGTTTTAAATCCAAGACTGAATTCTTGGCTTTCTTCTGAGTTTCTAGTTGAATATATTTGCATTGGCAAAAAAAGTTGGCTGACTTAAAGACATTTTAAGCACAGACTTAAAGTATCTTGAAATAGTAGGGCTTGAATACCTTCTTTGCTTTCTCAAGGGCAAATTCTGCCACTGAACATATGTTGTAGATCACATTTTAAAGTGGTTTTTCCCTGGCTCCAATTTTGCTGCCTTTTACTTTGAGCAGCCTTTTTCTCCCCACCTCTGAAAAGGTAGTAGGATGTGGTTACTGAAATTACTGAATTCTGTACGTGGAGCATTCACTGTGCCTCTCTGAAGCAGGAATATGTTACACGTGGGTAGAGTGGAACACAAATCAAGGTGATGTGTGATCATGTACAAACAGAACTAAGATAATGTGTCAGAGATAACAGTGATCCTCGGCAAGGCGTAATGTCGCGGAATTGTTTGCTGTCTGCCTTGCTTTGTGCCGTCTGCAAAATGGTGATAGCACTTACCCACCTCAGTTTCTTTAGTTTCATAAATGCTGGTAAGTGCTCAGTTCCCCAAAGTAGTGTCATCAATAATTCATTATCACTTAATTGCTGGAGCTGATTTCCGATTGATTTGCTAAGTAAGAAGCTAGGAAGTGGTAGTTTCCCCTGTCAGTTCCACTTCTCTGCTTTTGCCAAGGTTTTATGGGGTTGTTGTGCACTTGCCTTTTCCCTTCTCCTCCATGAATGCTTTGCCCTCGAGCCACAATAAAATTGGAGGAGCTTACAAAAAGAAGGGGGCAAACATCCTAGCATCAGATGAGGTGGTGGATTTCTTTTTGCATCAGCAAAGCAGCAAGTCCAGGAAAGGCCGAACCGCAGACAGGCTGAACTTGGAGGACTCAGCCCTGCATGTGTGACACATTTGTCAGGAACCCACAAGGGTGCTTCTTTTCTTTGTTCAAATAGGCTACTCCTAGACTGCTGTCTTTTCCTCTTGCTGGTGCTCAAAGTGCTTACAGGTCTGCTGCTTCTGTCTGGTGCTGTTGTCTGTAAGCTTGTGTGAGAAGTCTCTTTCAGTTGTCCCTTTTGTATCCCTACTTTGAATCACATGTGAGTTATTTCTGATTGTTTTTCATCATAATAGGAATATGTAGTTTTAGAATGGATAACAATTGTAGATGCTTTTTTATGTGAGGAGTCATACTATCATACTTTCAATCGTATCATCAGAGGTGAGGATTTGGAGCTGTGCAGGTTCTCCTTCCAATGCTTCCGATAGCAAGAAGTAAGTGCCTCCAGTCTCCTAGGATGGAATATGGCAGATTTCTTTTCTGGATGCTAGAGAGGGGAAGTTTAAAATAGATGGCCTGGAAAATATGTGGTGCTTATTTTTATTAGCATAGGGTAGTCCCTGTTCTGTGTAAGATATGAGCTAAAATACAAATGAGGAAGCAGGGCAGTATCACACTCTCTCATATGTAGAAATGAGAGGTGGGGAAGGAGTATCCATTTATCTATATAGGTCATCCCCTAGGACACTGCAAGGATCTTTCATCTACTGTCCTGGATGAAGGTCCAAAGATAAATAGCTACAACTGGACTTCAATCATAGTGTTTTCTGATCACTTAAAATTTGGGACATTGTCTTACCTTGTAGAATTGGAGCTGTTTAACACTTGTGCAGGGTTTGGCAATGCCAAATGTTTTCAAAGACTGTGCTACATCCTAGAAACCAGCACACAAGTCTATTGGAGCATGTCTTTCATCTGAGACTGGTTTACCAAGGAGGCATTAAAGGGAAATACCGTTTGTTTTTTTGGGGGTGGGTTTTTGGTTTTTTTGTATAAACATACATAGCTTCCAAATTGATTCAGTTCTATCTTAGACACACGTCAAGAATGATTTTGTTGCTATTTTTATACATTCTTGAGAATTTGTGTCACAATTCTTTAAAAGAACCTAGATGGATTTATTTCAGTGCATTAACTTTCTGCTTTCAACTGCTGTGTTTATAAAAATGAATTGACAACTCAGTTCTCGGAGATCACAGAATATCTTGATTTGGAAGGAACCCACAAGGGTCGTCAAGTCCAAATCTTGGCCCTGCACAGGACATCCCAAGAATCACACCATGTGCCTGAGAGCATTGTCCAAATGCTTCTTGAACTCTGTCAGGCTTGGGGCTGTGACCGGTACCCTGGGGAGCTGTTCCAGTGCCCGATCACCCTTTGTTGGTTTTGTTTCAATGTGTTCTGATGTCTTTAAACTTCATTAAAGGGACTGGAAAGAATGTCAGTGTCTATCAGCTGCTTTGTGGGATTCCTTAAAGACTTGTTGCATTCTTGCTTCAGTTTTCAGTTACCAAGCTTCCTTTAAAAAGTGTTGGTTTGAAAATGAAATTTCAAATGATGAAATTTCATTAAAACTCAAAAGTTAATCTTTTCAGCCTGCTGCACTTTGTTCTGTCTGTAGTCACTCTTGCATCTCTTCAGGGAAAAAGGAGGACGCAAAAGATGCTGCTACTTCTAGTAAACAGTTTTTCATGGAGGAGTTGTCAAACTGAGAGTTTTGGCTTGAATGTGTTGCAGCTAGGATGTTTTGCACAGCAATGTTCCTGCATTTTGCACAGCAATGTACCTACATTATGTTCCTAAATCTGTTGTTCCATGTATTAAAGGGAATATTTATTGTCGGCCTTTCTAGGCAGCAAATTGAGAAAGGGAAAAGAGTATTTTTTAAGTCTGAGTACAACGGTTTAAAACTTTGGTTTCTACAAACAAAAGTAATCCTTGATTCTGTGCTTTTCTTGAGTGAGATTTTAACAGCTTCAGTGGAGCTCTGATATAAAGGTGCAACAGAAAGAAGAATTAAGACTTGGGCAGATCTATGGGAAAGGAATAATTGGTTTCTGGTTTCCAGTGGCACAATGAATTTTGTGCTTTTTGGTTGGGGAATATGTGGGGGAAAAAAACTTTTTCTGTCTTACATTTAAAGTTTTACTGTGGTTTTGATCTTGCCATACAGATGTTTTTAGTGCTAAGTAAGTGTTTGATCACAAAGCATCTCTATCAGCATGTGCTTCTTGTTGCCAAGGTGCTTCTGAAACACAGAAGCTATGTGGACGTACTGGAAAAGTTGTGTCACCACCCGTCTCTGGCAGTCGCTGTGATCAATGGTCTGTTGTGTCTGAGTGTGATGAAGAATGTCAGCCAGGTACAGGGTTATCTGCAATACACTGAAAAATTCATAATGGCCACTCAAATTATGACAATGATGAAACTGCAAAGTTACCTTGTGGTAGCAGTCTCTGTGAGAACGTGTGAAAGGAAGCAAGAACTTTCATCCTCAGCTTAAGGATGTCCGTGTTTGGGGTGCTGTATCATAGACATTTTCCCATGACCCTCTTTTGAGTTCACACATGGAATGAACGGGTGTTTGGTGGTGGTAACACTTCAGTTAAGTTTGTTTGTGCAGTTGTCAGCTGTAATGCAGTCAATACTTAGCGTATTACTTTTAAATTTATTTCTTGGAAAATCTGGAGAAAACACAGCCATAGTTCAAGGAGCTAATAGAGAATATAAAGTCATCTGCTTTGTGTATGAAACATAAGAATACGATCTAGGAGACTTACAGCTTGAATAAAAATTTCTTGGTCCTGGGTGAATTTTAGCACTACATTATATTTTCTGTGTTAGTTTTCCCTTTATACTTTCAGATTGTTCACAGAATATGGGTCAGTGTACATGGTCAAAAGTAATACTATTTTTGTGTTAACCTCCTGAGTCAGAAATATCCATATACAAAACATGTAGTGAAGCAACAAATGCATAAATATTTCCTTTCTATGTTATGGACTATATTGTGATTGAATATGTGAAAATTAATTGCATAGGAGATGAGGAAAATGGGAAAGACTATAATAATCACATTCAGCCTTTCTTGAGTGATTGAAAATGAAGTTAAATTAATTCTATTTATTAGTTGAGCTTCACACCTTTTTTCTTTTCCAAAGGGAGTAACCGTTGAACTAAAGAGAAGCACTGTTGCTAAAGTAGAAAGCAAACACAATTCAAGTGCTTTCAGTGTAACAGACAGCTATACAGTAAATTTTTCCTCCAGCCACTCCAGTTACATGGCTGTTAACAGTTAAATTATGAACGAGGTATTCTGAAGGAAGCCTCTCCTGACTGTTAGCTATCCTCTTTTGTTTGGGCTGGTCACCAGGGTCACAGGAGTCTCATTCCACATGAAGCAGTATGAGATGCAGACAGGCTTTCTTCCAGACTTGAAGAGAATGCAACTGAGTTGTCGATGTCATTCATAAAACTCAGTTCTTCTAGGTCTTGAGTGCAAGGAGTTCACGTTCTGTTACAATGAGTGATGAGCATCCTCGTACATACTGATGAACGAAGGCCTGTCTGGAATGATTTGGGCTGCGAGGCGCTTGCTTGGGGGTTCTCTGAAAACTGAACAGCCTGATGTCTTGTATAACATATGAGGTCACAGGTTAGCCAGTGACATCACCAGTCTCATGAGGTTGCTTATCCTGTGTCCTAGACAGTAAGGCTTACTGTCTTTTTGTGTTGTGTAATGTCTCCTGCTAACAGGATGGCACAGCTATCCTGTTAAATTGAGCATTAGTGGTAATAGCAATGAAAGCACGCCTTTTTTTTGGAAGCATCTTGAAGGATACTGACTTTTTTTTGTTAGTAATGAAAAGAATATTAAAAGTGGTCCCAAGTTCATGGTCTTTATGATATAAGCACAGGATTTTTCTTCTTGGCCAAATATTTTTTTGCTTTGTGAGAGTGATTTTTTTGCTAAAGTACTGATCTCCACATACTTCAGTAACTTGCCAGTATTGGGAAAAAAAACTGAAGGGAAAATTTAGGGAAGATAACTGTGTTAAGTGAAAGCCCCCTCCTACTTGTCTTGTAGGAGGAAAATCTTTGCTCTCTTTAATCTTTTTTTTTCCATTTGCTTTGTGTCTTGTCTGATGCAAAGTATGTGAAACCCTTCTGAAGTGTTTAACTAATTTTCCAAAGTTATAGCAGAGTCTGTTACCTGAGAGCTTTGTACTTCATCTGTGAGGCCTGTTTTTCTGATGCTAACGGAGTAGCTTCAGAGAATAGGCAAAGCCTCAGTGTATGGATGGTTGCAGTTTACTGGGCTTTCCAGATGAGAAGGTGGGAGCTGTGACTGCAACTCTTCGACAGAAGATCTGAAGAGAATGTCACCTTGACTTTCAAGAAAATTACTGCAGTAATTGGGAATCAAAATTATAGAAATGAGTCTGTGAAGAATCTCAGGTGCCTTTTTAAGAACTTTGTTGCTCCCAAGTGTCTTCAACTCAGGTTTCCCCAAGAGAAAAGTGAGTTTTGAATGTTCAGCAAGATTCCTGTTCTTTTAAATACAGGCCTATGTTTTTAAAGAGAGGGTATGTGTGACAGGGCTCTGGTGCTGGAAGACTGAAAATCGTGGTAAGTCTGGAGTAAGTCCGCTTGGGTATTTGGTTAGAAAATCTAACCCCAAGTGAGCAGAAGCAAGTAAGGACTGCGAGTGGGTTGAGACATTGTTCTTGGAAGCCTCGTGGTCCCATCTGGGGTGCCAAAGAACTGATGCCTTAAGTGGCTACCTCTGAGAAACAGAGACTAGACAAGAGTAAGGGAATAAAGGTAGGTATTTATTTGAAAGGCCTTCAGAGGTACACCCTGGGGAGCCAAAGCCTACATTCAAAATGGACCCCAAGATGGACGACGAGTCATGAGTTCTTCCGACTTTATAGGTTTGGGTCATTTGCATATCAGCATAAATTTGCCAGTTAAATCTTTAGCTAATTATGTAATTTCTTCAATTTCTCCACCTCTCTAGAAGCCCTAGTTTATACTTTCTGGGCCTAAGACAATCTTGAGTGTCCTTGCATAGCAAGCTCNCACCCTGGGGAGCCAAAGCCTACATTCAAAATGGACCCCAAGATGGACGACGAGTCATGAGTTCTTCCGACTTTATAGGTTTGGGTCATTTGCATATCAGCATAAATTTGCCAGTTAAATCTTTAGCTAATTATGTAATTTCTTCAATTTCTCCACCTCTCTAGAAGCCCTAGTTTATACTTTCTGGGCCTAAGACAATCTTGAGTGTCCTTGCATAGCAAGCTCGGAGAGGTTTTGTTGTGTCTATCTGGCCTAAGAGAGCAGCTGACAAGCTACAAGAAACTTCAGAGTTACACACTAGGCAATACAGGATTTGAGAAATATAAAAGTTAAAACCTAAGGCATCAGCCAAGGAAGAACCAGAGTTGTCATATCAGCAGTGATGTACTGACACGCTGGCTCACGGAAATGCAAAGGCTGCAGGCTGCTTTGCTTTTGTTGCTTCTGTTGCACACTTCTGTTAAGTAGGAGAAACCTTGGCTAGTGTCTGTATGCATTACACTGGTGGTCTCTTTTGATGGCAGTGGCTGTCAGTCTAGCACTATGTATGACCTACCAAAGTAGGTAATTTTAAGTCCTTAAAAATATCTATTATGTACAGTTTTCATTGTCTTCTGAACTTCTTGTAGTGCGTGAGAAGGACAGAAAGGAAAGTGCAGATGTGTATGTGAGTAGCAGTGGGAGAGCCACAATTAGAGCTAGCCAGTTGCTGATTTCTTGGGGCTTTGAAAGAAAATTGAACATTGTTGTTATAGAGAAATATGTTCTGGTTGTCCTTGTATTCCAAAGACGTCTCCTGCTGCTTGTTTTGTCTTACCAAGATTTGATAGCTGCTTGGCAGAAGTCTTGGCATTGCTTGGCACTAGCAATTCTCTGCTCATCAACTTGAAAAAAATGACTGCTGAAACTCAGAAATGCACAGTTTTGAGCTGCACTGTTTTTGTCATTATCAAGTCAATACAGTTTGATTTTTCTTATTTTTTTCTTTCCAGAGATTTGGGGAAAAAACAGAAAAGCTTTCATAAAATGTGGTATCTTTCTTTTAATTCTCATTAATCAAATACAGTCTCCAGCAGTAAAAACATGATGTGAGACCCACTATGCTAAATTTACACCCTGCAATTTTCAAACATTAGTTGCCATTAAATTGGCAGAGTGACTGGAACCAAATATACCTGCTTTGCAATTATATCTGCTGGGTTGGTATTTATGGGAATAGCCAACTAGGCCAACAAGAGTAAAAATTAAAATTAACCCTTAATGGCAGTATGCTGAAACTGCTGTTTCATAACTATGTTCATAACCTCTGTTCTGGCCAGCCTCAGGTGCCACTGCAGTGATAATGCTTACTTTCCAAGAAGCTTGAAAAAATGATTGGCAAATTTATGAACTTAGTGTATCCTAAGTTCCAGTTTGGATTTTGTGTGAAAAAAAAGTATCCTGTCTTGGAACCAAGTAGTATGCACGTTGGGAATCAAAAATTTATTACTGAGTATGTCGAATCCCCATCTTTTGTCTACGCATTTTGAGTTCTCTGGCTTACTGAGATATTAAGAGTTTTGTTTTGTTGAAAATTTTCATGAGGTTCTTGAGATCTTGTCTGTTTCTTCTGATCCCAGTCTGTGCAGCTCTGTAGGTGATTCCCCAGCTCATGAGTTTGCTCTGCAGCCCTCACAGCATTTGCCAGGTAGGTGTGTTCTGTCTGGACATGTCTTCGCCCCAGCCTCTACAGAAAGTACACTTTGTAGCATACATAGATATGATGGATGCCAGAAGGAATGTGGGGCTTTCAGTTTGTTTAGCCAGGAAAATTATGTGTGGAGTTACAGCATGGGGATTTAGAGCTCTCCTGAGTTTTGATTTGGCTCAGTGGAGAAGAATACCTGACGTAAAAAATGTTGAATGAAGCCTTTAAAGGCAAGAATGTAGTTAAGGTTTTTAAGGCAATGTTTTGTAGTTAACCGGAAATGTATTTGTTTTTGCTAGCTGAGTTTGTCCCCAGGATTGACTCATCTGAATGAAACACATCCAGGTTTGGAAGCTGCAAGAGGGCTCAAGTGAGACACCCAAAATATTTGGATTAGGGGCTGAAGTATATAAATGCTTAATCTTTCTTAACTAGAGTGTACTGGGAAGCTTCTTTCTGAGACTTTTGTCTCATGGGCACTCTGAGTATTATCCATGGGTGGATAACATATTCTTTTCTTTTGAGACCAGGAGAGGTATTTAAAAAGCAGATGATAATTTTTTTTTTTTTTGAGAAACTTTTGAGAGAATTTTGGGAAATAAAGGAAACAGAACTGTCAGGAAGCAAAAAGTGGGAAAAGGAAGAAAGTTAGTACACCATGTAGACTGAATCTTGGTCTTTTTGTTTTGTGGCCCTTTCCAGAGACACTGTCTACAGTTGAATCCACTTCTTCTGAGGAAAGTTCATTTTTCTCACGCGCACATGAAAAGCTTTTCTGCTTTTTGCTAAATCTTCCTCTGTCTACCTTCATTCCAGTATTCACTCTTTGCTGTGCTGTTAAATGCAGCAACTGTTGAAAAAGCCAAAATCCAAGATTACCTATATTGCAGTCAACCCCCTGATTTTACTGCTAGCTCAAAAGCAGTTTGGCGTATGTGGTGTGTGGAATGGTATCTTGCCGTGGCAGTTACTTGCTGGAAAGAAATGGTCACCAGTGCCTTGCAGGAATATTGCACAGCCCCACTGTGCACCCCATGTTAATGGCCTGTTGTGTGGAGGCACTCTGTACATTCCTCTGTAGGGGAATAACATCATTGCTCTTGGCTATGGCTTCTAGTACAATGAGTAAGTGAAAGAGGTAAGGTGAAACTGAACTCCAGTGAAAAGAATGAGCTCCTCACTTCAGTATAATCCCTGCCATATATTTGCCTAACAGCATGTTTCCTATTGACAAAATGCAAATGACATTTATTTTTCTGGTTTTGATTTGCTTACAGAAAGCAGTAGCAGTCTAATCCATGCAGCAAACACTGAGTAACTTTATCTTCTGGATAAATTTTTATTATTGCTGTGTAAAGCACATCAAAGAGCTCAGTTCAAATGGGAGAAAATCACACTTTAAGTAAGTGGTTATAAAAGCTGTTATTTTTCACTTGAAATTATTGTTTTCTAGGTCTCTGGTAATGGTGATGGGAAATTTCCAACTTCAAATAAATAACCATTACTTGTATACATCTGTCATTCCTGAGCCCCGTCTTCTGCCCCCACTTAACTATCTTTTGAGGCTTACCTAGTGGAGGACATGTGACCAGAGCTACAGGACAAGGGAAAATACACAGTCTTCTATAAAAAGAAACCTCTCAACTCTAAAGTAATGGCAAAATCTCTTCAAATAGACCTAGGGCATGACATTTGAAGAGGCTTGTATCGTGTGGTTAAATTAGACCAGTATATTAGCAGGGGTCTCCAAAATTCTGTGAGAGTGGTGAGAGGTCCTAGACAGTCTGAAGGGTGTTGCTGTGGCTGCCCCATGGCATGTTGTGTTTTCATATATAAGGTAGATGAAAATCGGCTGATTATAACCCAGCCTGGGGATCCTCTGAAATCAAGGCTCTGTTTTGGCTTGTTTTGTTGAAATTGTTTTTTCTAACAGGGTCCAGTTCTGCATTATGCAGCTGGTGAGGAATGAGTTGCCTTTCTCCTTAAAGAGTCAGGGATGTTCTAAGTTCACTTTGCATCATGTTTTGTCACCCAATAAACGTGGTTTTCGTGTATGCCCTCTTTTCAGTCTCACTCCTGCCTCTTTGTTGGATTTGCTTGTATTTGAAGAGGTTATCATCTGTTTCCAGCTGATGCTTCTATTTAGGAATACTATCCCATCTTCACTGTGTGTGCTGTCACTACCACCTAGTACAGTCACTTCCCTTTTTTCAAACCATTGCCTTTCCTTGACTCTGATTGTCTTCTGGTAATTCTTCTCCTAATTTTAACTGTTGATTCAATGTATTTAGAAAATCATTCTTGTTCCTCTTCCAGATTTTTTTACAAGCCTCAGGAGAGAGGTTTCTGGTCTTCTTGTTTTCTTTTCTTAGGCAAGACTTCAAAGCAGGAGCTGAGTTGCCTTCCTCGGGTAGGGATGTCTGCAGATCTGTCTCTTGACTAGATTAAAATCATGGTTATCTGTCATCAATCTCCTCACACTTGAAAATTAGCTCAGTGTTGTTGAGTGAAAGGTTATGAGCTATTTCTTTATTGTTAAGGACATTTTTGTTGATGTTTTGTTTTGTTACTCTCCTGCATCCTGGCCTTTCTTGGACTTGGTTCCTCTGTGGAGCCTCACACGCAGCTGTCTCTTCTAGGGTCTTTTTGAGGTGTGACCTTTTCATGTAGTCTTAGAGCCCAAGTTCTCCCCTCATTACCAGTACCACAGCTTACCTTCCCCTCCTGATGTGCTGTCAGATCCTAAATGCAAACTCTCCAGATGGGAAGGTCCCTCTGCCTTCTCTATCATAAGGAAGATAATCATTATCACAACTTCATCTTGGTTTGCTTTCTCCACCATTACTACACAGTGAGTTTGCTTTCAGAGCCCTGCACTTTTTGTCTCTAGCACACCTTTGAAATCATCACTCACCAGTGCTGAGGGATACACTTGGAGCAGGTACTGCCTGTGCAGATGCAGTGAGAGCTGCAGGTTGTGTCCCGCATGGGAGAAATGTCAGGAGTCCCAGACAAGGAAGGGGCCTTGACCTGTTACTGACCCTTTGCACAGGAAGGGGCACAGGGACCTGTGGCACCGGCCCGGTGACCAGACACTGGGACACAGCAGGAGCCAAGGGCTCAGCAGGAAGACCCCAGACTATTGGCAGCACAGATTGAAGGTATAAAAGCACAGGGATTCCTTTGTTCAGGCTCCCTCTCCAGAGGCACCAGATGAAGCTGGTTTTGTGTTATGCACCATGAATAAATGACTTAAAGGAACCAGAGATTTGGGACTCTACTATTGGAAACCAGGGTTAATCCGGTAAGGAAACTTCGTCTGACTGTGTGAGTGTGGGGTGTGCAGGGAGTCAAGTAGGGCACCCATTGGGTCACTGTAGCTACCCACTGTGTCGGGGCTTCAGTTCCAGCAGTGAAAGTGTCTGCTCGGAGGAGTGTGACTGCCAGAGTGACTCCTGGGTAGTCAGACAGGAAAGTTCCTGTAGCACCAGTAAGATGTCAGTGTGGGAAACCAGCCTTCACCATTTACATGTTTGCTGGGACACAGAGTGGCATGTCTGGTTCTGACATGCAGCTTTCCTTTCTCTCTCTTCTGTGATGGCATAAGCTCTTGAAACTTTGTGGTGGGTTGATTCAGCACTGACAAGTACGGGCTCTAGGTTAACTTTTTTTTTAAAGCTTGCTGCTCACCTGTGGTGGAGTTTATGCAACTGGATAGAAAGAGAAAGACAGGAATTTATAGCCAGGGTTGAAGAAAGATGGGGCTATTTGCTCTGAGCTTGAACTGTTGAGGACAGGCACCTTTAGCTAAACACAGCTATGTACAGAAGCAGCATAGAAAAGTTTGACATGGTGTTTCTGCCCCTGACCAGCGATGTCATTCCATACTGTCATCATTGCATAGATTTGAACTCTATGGTCTCTGTAGGTGCAGAGGTTGTAATTTTGTGTGGTTGGGGTTTTTTTTTCCTCGCTGGCTGAAACACTCTTTTGCCTACCAGTTAATAGCTGTTTATAGTTTGTTCGGGGTTTTTTTTCCTGTAACACATAGCTCTTGCTTAAACTGCATTCACTTGCAAAGGTTGATTCTATGTCTGATATGTGTGCTAAGACATAAGACTACAGAAATATTAAATATTCTTAAAAGTGCTGAGTGAGTACTCATTGGAGGAGGGGCAAGATGCTACTTCGTTAGCATCCTGCTGAAGCATTCTTTCCCCCTTCTGTGTTTTTGTACTGCTGCATATTTGGGCATTATTGTTTTTGTATGCTGGGATGTAAAAGAAGGGGGAGTGTGTCCAGTATCAGCTACGAACTCCGAAGGACTCCAGTGGTTTTTATGCCTGTAAGTTAGAGCATACTTTAACCACTGCCATAGTGAAATGCTCCTAGAGAACTGACATTATGGAGTTATTTTTTTCAGAGAATTAACACTTTTACAGCCTCACAGTTAAGTTCTGCCAGTCCTTGTGATTACCTGTCATTGGAGCAGCGCTTTAGGAGATTGTCATGTGACACAACAGAACAGCTTGAAGTACTACTTGCCTGTGGGGAAATAACCTAATAGTGAATTTCAGTTGTTTTCTCCAGACAGAACAATGTGGGATTTTTCTTACATCATGTGTATGGCCTAGATGAATTTGCCCAGCTAGTAAGGCTGAACATCCCAGAGTTTGCACAGCTAACCATCCTCTCTGAAGGCCCTGAAATGCAAGTAATTCAATACATGTTTTTAAGCAAGAAAATGTGGTTAACAGCAGCCTTTTATGACCCCTTGCATCTGCACAGTGCAAAAAAAGTCCTTGCAGAAACAAGTCTCAAAGGGCAATTAAAAGCTTTTGATCTTTGAAAGTAATGTTCTGATTCTGTGATTGGGAAACTTAATTGTGGTAGGTAGGCTTTTTACTGACATAGAATATCATGTGAGGAAATTTAAAACCTAGCCCCTCCCAATTGTTAGAAAAACAATAAAATACCCATTAAATGGAAGGATTTTTTTCATCACTTCTGTTGTTACTCCTTTAAATTTGATGCTGAATGAATCAGACTCAGTCTTGCTGCTGTCACGTTTCAGGCATGATCTCAGTATTTTCCAGGCAGAATGTCAGCTTGGCCTGTTTTTTGGGAAACTGGAGTAGTGTGATGGATTACATTAGCTTATTATCTCCTTGTTTACCCCTACTCCCCAATTAATTTCTCTTAGGTACATCTGTTTGATACAAAAACTGATGGCAAGTAATTACAAGTGTATTGTTAAATGAAAGATGGGAATAATGAAATCTAAATTCTGTCCCAAAATCTCTTGTAGGTCTTCTGTATTATTGTGCATACATCCTTTAGTCATTTGTTTTTGTGAAGACAAAAATAATGTTTTCCTCAGGGTGGTATTAAAGCAGCATGCCGTAGAATCATAGAGCATGCTGCGTTGGAAGGAACCCATCAGGATCATCAAGTTCAACTCCTGGCCCTGCACAGGACACCCCAAGAGTCACACCTTGTGCCTGAGAGCATTGTCCAACACTTCTTGAACTCTGTCAGGCTTGGTGCCGTGACCACTTCCCTGGGGAGCTGTTCCAGCACCCAACAGGTGAAGAACCCTTTTCTAATATCCAACCTAAACCTCCCAACACAGCTTCAGGCCATTCCCTTTGATCCTGTCACTGATCACCACAGAGAAGAGATCAGTGTCTGTCCCTCCTTGTCCCCTCACAAGGAAGTTACAGAGAACTAAGGTGTCCCCTCAGTCTCCTCCAGGCTGAACAGACCAAGTGACCTCAGCTGCTCCTCACAGAGCTTCCCCTCCAGATCCTTCACAATCCTAGTGGCCCTCCTTCGGACACTCCCTAATAGCTTTGTATCTTTTATCATATTGAAGCACCCACAACTGCCCCCAGCACTCGAGGTGAGGCCGCCCCAGTGCAGAGCAGAGCGGGACAATCCCCTCCCTTGCCCGGCTGGCGATGCTGGGCCTGATGTCCCCCAGGACAGGGTTGGCCCTCCTGGCTGCCAGGGCCCTGCTGACTCAGATTCAACTTGCCAGTGACCAGGACCCCCAGGTCCCTTTCTCCAGCACTGCTTCAGCTTCTCATTCCCTAATCTACACACACAACCAGTGTTGCCTTGTCCCAGGTGCAGAATCCAGCACTTGCCCTTGTTAAACTTCACAGAGTTGGTATCCTTCAAAGGTATTAAAAATAAAATGTTTTTTATCTTTGCTGCTTCTTTAAGGAAATGGTGTGGGTAGCTTTAGCTTGAATAAGAACAGCATAAAATCTCCATTTGAGCTTCTTGCTGGGGAATGCTTCTCTTTCGAGGTGCACCCAGTGCAGTAATCTAAACTATTCCTTCCTCCTTATTTCTGCTTCCTTTTTCTGTTTAAACTGTACTAGTTTGGAGCTGTGTTCACTCTGCACTGTTAATGGCCCATAGCCTGTTTCCCTTCCACCACACTAATTGTGCCGAGAGCCCACAGACCTGTGGGATGTGTTTTTGGTGTGTACTCAAGCAGCTGCACTGCTGCTGAGACAAGCAAATGTGGAAGCTTAAGTGAAATGCCCGGTCCCCCAAATATAGAATCCAGCCACGAAGGCTGCAGGATTAAAGTAAACCTGTTCACCTCAGCTCACTTCCTGCACGTTGTTGCAAGGAAAAAGCAAATGGTTGTTTATTAGGGAATGATTTAGAAGATTATATTTAATTAAAGTGCTTGCATGGCTAAGTGCTGAAATGCAGCCACCTACTACAGGGAATGTGCCAGTTGCTTCAACTAACTCTGTAAGATGTTTAAAAGAAGATACTCTGTTCTATGCATATTGTATTATTTATGTTGGGGACCATGATGGATTAATTGATCTCCAGTTCAACAAAGGCAGCTTTTGCAGTGAGGAATTAATAGGTGAACGATGGGCATTGGATAGTAGTCAGTGTTCCTTGCTGCAGTAGTTTTTCTGTCTAAATTAAAAGAAGCTATCCATTTTAGTGCTCTTGAGAGGGTCTTCCCATTGTCTTTGACTTGCTTCAGTAATATTTAATATTTAATTTGAAGTTATCATAGGAGTTTCTGATCTTTTGGCTAGGACTGATCCATTTTAAATCTTGAAAATTCCAGATACCAAATATACCACATCTCATGGATCACAGTTGGAAAACTTGAAGGAGGGGAAGTTGAACCTGATCAATTAGCAGTTCCTTAAGTAATCACTAATTTACCTGCTGCTTCAGTGAAGAAACATTTTTGAGCAGTTGTATTGCAGTGGGACTGTCAATTTGCCTTTACAAATAACCCTCATAACTTCTAATATAGCATAAGCACTGTAATCATCAGGCAGTTTAAATGAGGATAGGGGAGGATAGGGATTAAAACTGTTCAAGGGGATTTAAGTTGTCAGATAATCAGTGGCAGGTGTCCTTTACTTGTGGCAGATGGCTTAGGTGTTGTCAGAGGTTTCACTGCAGAGCAAGAGAGAGCTTGTCTTATTCTTTGCTTCCCAAAGCCAGCCTGAATATGCACTGGCATGCTTTTCTTCTGTTCTGGGAAGGACCTTTGCAGCAGAGCATAGGAAAGCAAATCAAACTGAAGACTGGCATTTATGGTGATTTACATGATACGCTCAGCTGCAAACAGCTTCTTGGGTAATACCAAAGGTGTTTATTTGAGAGATGGAAAATAAACTTCATTCTCATTTTCCTTACCTTTTTGGTACTGTTAATGGGCAGTCTTTTTATACCCTACGTGCTTGAATTCAGTATGGGCATCTTCTTCAAAACTAGTGCCTTGTTTTCATTTTAACAAGGGGTGAAGTGTAGTAAAGAGGTTGATCAAGTTTATTCCACAGTCTCTCTGGGTGGCTGCGGGAGTCCTGACTTTCTCCCTTAAGCACAAATCATCTCTGCCTTCCATTTCAGTGCAGTGAGCGTTAAGCCAAGTCTGCCTTAATGTCACTAGTGTTACCTTGCTGACAACATACTTCTATTGCCAGTGAAGTTTGTGCATGCACATGTTGAACTGAAGTTTATAGGCAAAGTACTTTCATCGTGCTCAGCTTTTGAATTCCTCTGAGTGCATCGCCTGCATTAGTACATCTCTGTGAAGCAGACATGGAGTGAGTCAGATGCTTCCATGTCAACATAAAGAAGTATGAAAAGAAACATCTGTCCTGAGGGGCTAAATTTACAGAAGCAACTGGACCTGAATGTGTTTGGAAGTAGTTTTGTGTTCTCTGAGGAATCAAATCTTGTAATAGCCTACCTGTCACTTGACACTGCTTATTTGCAGTCTTTTAAGATGACAGAGGAAGATCAAAAAGTGCTTGTTCAAGTCTGCTAATATTGCTCGCTTTTCTTTAGTTGTGATGTGTTTTGCTGGTGATCAAATATTGGTATGTCTTCATCAAGGTATTGAAGGTATGTCTTTTTGATGCCATCTTGCTGCAAATTCCAGCTACTGACTCACTGTAGTCTCTCTCCTTTTGTTTTCATAACATGTTGCACATTTCAGTAGAGTTAAAACAGATTTCTGATGTGCTTATATCAAACCTGGTGTGGATTTACACCTGGCAGGGATTTAAGCAGAAATTAAACATGAGTATGTAGTATAAGGTGTGCGTGGTGTGGCAGGAAAGTACCATTAGTAACACGTAGACAAGTAAGACCATTAGTAACAAGTAGGCAGTAAGTACCATTCAGCCTCACAGCTACATACCAGCCTGATAAAAATAATTCTCTTCACATATGAAAAGCTTTAAGCAGCAATCCACTGAAAGTATCCAGTGAAGATCTCGTGATTCCTACAAAAGACATGCCAAAAGTTTGGCAGTGAAGAGTTCATGCTTCATTCTTGGTGGTAGATCCTTTTTGCCGAGAGGCTGACATTACTGGCGTTGTTCATGAGGGCCATGAACACATAAGTGTCTTGTATTTCTTCCTCAAGACCTCCTTGGCCAGGCTGATTGCCTGTTCGTACTGATTATACTTTCTGATACGGAGCTGTGTGATCAGTAATGATCTGTTCTGTAATGTGCACAATTCTCTGGAGTGCTTTCAGGTAAAGGTGGTTTTGTGAAGGATATCCTTGACTTGCTTTCTTAATACAGTGTGAAGTGTTTGCTCAGTATGACTTGTCCTTTAATTTATTTTTCCCTGATTCTTTTTTGGGGAATATTAAATATTTAGATACCAACATTTTTGGAAGTGGCTGCTGAAACAGATTGATTTTCCTTACTCAGTCCCCTTCAGAGTGAAACACGAGTCCGTTTTTTTTTTATATTCAGCCCAGATGGTGTGCTGCTTAAAGTGAGCAATGTGTTGCAGTGAAAATGGACTACTTTCCCCTTCTTTCCTTCCTCCTTTACTTAACTGAACACATCCGTGTAGCTCCTATTTGGGTTGAATTCAAAATTAATCAAAGAGGCCGCAGGGTAAATATGTCAACTATTGGAATGCCAGCTCTGCCAGATTGAAGGAGTTTCTGCCCCTGCCAGCAGACAGTGCAGCAAGTTGGCTACACAAAACCTGACATCTTTATGGACCTTGTTAGAAAAACGGACCTGAGGATGTGGTTTAGTCCTTTCCATGTCCGTCTTGAGTGTGTCTGTAATGCTGCCCCTCCTTGTGCGTGCGCAGTCCTGCATTGGGCTGTGTGCTGAGTGGGCAGGAACGTCACATTCCTGAGGGCTGGGAGCTGAGGACCGAACTGAGGATTTCTTTGAGGGTTTTTTTAAATCCATTAGGAGAGACTTGCAAATTGTGAGGAGGCAGAAGGAGCTGTACCATTTAAAACAGTTCCACATGTGCCGTTGTTCTGACAGTTTTTTATCCACCAATGGATTTTTTGGGCATGGAGTAATGCACGAAACAAGTTTCTAGATGCATTGGCTGTGACTCTCAAATTGCTCTCTGTAACATGCAACTCTCCTAGGAGGTGGATGAAAATCATGTTTTAAGAGAAGTATTGGTTGCTTTGAAACTGGTTTGAGTCAGAGTTCCTGTGTTCCCATTCCGCAGCAAAGCTTGGGTAGGGCTGTCTGCAAGTATCTTGACTGCCACTATCTTTTGTTTGTTTGGTGAAAGGGTTAGTAATACATCCTTGCTTTAAAAGAATATTGAGGATAAGGTTATTGTATGACAAAGGAAATCCTGTAAACAACTTACTGGGTAACAAAATTTGATACCTGTTCCTGGAATCTAATAGGGTTCAATCTAATAGGGTAGAAGGATTTCTTTAAAGGAGCTGTTGAAAGGAACAGGGACTTGATAGTGCTTTTTTAGGGAGGTTGGTTCTTGTTCATGCTTTTTGCTTTTTGAAACTCTAAAAATTTCTAAAATGAGTTAGCTTGGTCTAAATTTTTTTCATTAAAGGAGTGTGGAGATCATGGCTACAACTTTTCAGGCAAGACAGCAGCAGCAGATCTGACAGGAGCTGAGCTTTGGTTATTCTGCCCAGGAGGCGTTACAGTGCTCGAGATGCATCCAGTTGTTAACGTTTTCTCTCGGGAACACCGGATGATTCATGGGGAGAAGGCAGTTCTGTAATTGAGGCAGGTAACCATGAGACCCACTGTTGGTTCTTAGCTAGCAACTTGCCCAAGTCGAGAAGAAGTCTCAGTTAAGTGTTCGCAGCAGGACTTTTCATTTTAATAGGTGCTGCTTCCACGTGGAAGGGGGAGCAGGTTGGATGAGAGATACGGATACAAGGTTAGACAAGAAGGTAGTGCAGAGCAATGGAGAGAGATGCCATGAGATTGGCACCATTTTGATGTTGCTGCCTAAATGTACTGCCTTAGTAGCTTAGGTTCTAAGAGAGCAAAAGCCTTGGTAATTTCTAGTTCTCTTGTCAAGCTTGCATAAGCTCTCTTTTATAGCAGACATTTATTCTTACCCAGGACATTTTAGTTCTGTAACATCTGAGAACTTGTAAATTCTAGTGAAAGTTATGAAAATTACCAGGAAAGTCTTCCAGTAGTACCATATTGACCTGAAACTGCTTTTGAGGGGACTGTGGAGAAGGGAGTTAGATTCTACTGTTGAAGCTCTTACATGCTTTATAACTAACTTGAGTACATGGTATATTGACTGAACTTCTACATTGCAGATAATACTGAGGTATCTCTTTCTTATCTTGATCTGACAATGGCATCCTGTAATTTTGTAATACTGTGGTAGATTTTCTCCAGAGGTGGTGTTTGTGCACTGGGAGTTGTTTGCTAATAAAAGGTTGTGTAAATGCTGACAGCTTCACCCTGCAGCTCTCGAGTGTGGCGATTTTCATTTGGTCATTACTTAGCAGGTACACGTCAGTGATACAAAGACTGATCTGAATGTGTTCAGTTACTGTTGTAAGGGGGAAAAACACCATAGACAACAACAAAGCCCTTGCTGGTTGAACACAGAAGTGCAGAACTCAGTTAACAGTGATGCTGTAAGGCTGCACTAGCCTGGGGGTGCGTATTGACAGCACCGTATCTGTTCAGTGCTTCATGGCAGGAGTAACCAAGGATAAACTGTTGCCATTGCTGATTCAGATTCAGGGACTCAGGCACGAGGCAAAGTTGGGTGTAGCGTTTCCCCAGGAGCTGTGGGGAGCAGTGAGGGCCCTGCCTGACTGGGCTGGAGCTGAGCTTGTTCCAGCGGGCTGTAGGCTGTAACAGTGTAGAGAGCAAACCTGCTGTTTCTCCGTGGGAAGAACAGTGATACAGGGAATGAAACTGAGGTTTGAATGACACTGCTAAAAGATGTCTAATTGCCAGCTGCATGCCCTGGGCATGCTTTCTGGTGGCTGTCACTCTCTTTCTTTAAGGTGCTACAGCAGGAGAGTTACAGGTGGCTCTGGGTGTGTGGACAGTGGCTCAGATTGCCCACTTGCCTCAGAAGACCTTATTTCCACCTTTTTTTCCTGAACTATATTGTCTTTTAACAGCTCAGGGCAAATTTCCATTAAGGCATCTGCTCTGTGCTGGCAGATTCTTGAAATATCCCTGGGAAAGTCAGCCATTTGCAAGAAATAACATTTGAAAGGACATACATTGTTTGAGACAGATATAGGCTTAAAGAGACTACCTCCCTGAAGCATTCCTCTCATGTCTTTTGAAATAGTGATGTGAAACTTAGCAGTTTTGCCTGTGTCATGGATGGAACATTTTGATACATTGTGGGGGAGGAAGGGAACCATCTACATCTGGCTGATTCAGGAGTTTCTGAAAAGCCTCATGCACTAATCATGCTATAAAGCTTATTATTTTGGTAGATTATTTTGGTTCTCCAAAGATGCCTGTACCAAGCAGATTCCTCCCTGGGACTTCAGGAATGACCTATGAAAAAGGTCTTATCTGAAACTTCTTATCCTGGCAGTTGTGATCTGCTCTGTGCCCTGTGCAGCACTGAAGAATGGGGCACTCACCATGTTGCATTCATAATGTTTTTCCTTGCCCTTGGTGTTCAGGCCTTCCTGGGAGAGGAAGGAGTTGGACTCCAAGAGCAACAGCAAGCAAGATGGTGTAGGGATGGGCAGTGGTGGGAACCAACTACAGCTCTGCCATTCCCCCAGAGTTCCAAAAATTATGTGATTATCCTCAAAACAGGTAAATGGTTAAGCTTTGTGTCAGCTTAGTTTGTTCTTCCTGGTTCTGAACCATGAAAGTATGCAGGTTGGCAGGGGGGACATGTTTTTGTGACACTTCCATCCTTACCTGGGAAGGTTTGTATTCCTGGGGTTTTTGCCTACTCAAGTGCGTGTTGCCTGGGACTAGTCTGGACTATGACAGGAAGACAAGGGGAAGGATATTATTTTTCTCACTCTCTGCCTTGTCCTGCAGCTTCCCCCCAGCTCTGTGATAGGTCATGCCATTTCGATGCTTATTAAAGCCGCTGAGTGTTATTATCCTTCCTTCACTGAAGTTCTGTGTTTCTGTGATATGTGCGTTCCAGAAAACAATGCACAAAGTGAGAAAAGTGGTAGACTAAAATGACTGAGTAACGCTGTGTTTAACCTTGAAGGCAAATCTCTGTTTCTTTCTCTCACTGTTCTCTTGATCTCCAGTATCCTGCTACTGTGCCCCCTCCACTTGGCAGACTCGGTATGCCAGCTGCCTTACTAGCCTGTGGACTGATGTATGCCAGGGGACTGTATGAACAGCAAGAAGCTCAATTCTAACTTTGATCAGCAGCACTATGTTTAAAACTTAATTGAAAACTTAGTATGAATTAGTCAGTGTGTTACCTTCTGCATAGCCCTTGGTTAACTATAATGAAGTATTCTGCAAGATAACCTCTAATCTGACAAAAGCCTGGGAGGATAGAGCTGAGTTCATGTGGCCTCATCTGTTTCACTTCTGTTTAGACTGACCCTGTGAAGAAGAGGGAATTTTTTTTGAACAAACATTACTTTGACCTGAGTATACATAGAGGCTGTATGTATGTTCCTAGAAAGAAAATAGCAAGAGGAAATCTGCAAAACAGAGTATGAGAATGGAGAACAGATAAAATGAGAATTTAGGAAAAAGAAAGTGCTACCAAGTACCATGCTCAGGATACTGATAGGATAATGAAAAAATAACCAGGGTCAGGGTCCATTTGTTTCATTTTCGTTCAACCACTGATGAACAGCTCCCTCAGTGACAGCTTTTGCTGCCTTTGTTAAATCCTCAATAAACTTACCTCTCTTTCATTTGTCGCAGACAACCAACTGTTGCCTGGGAATAACTTCACGAATGAATGCAACATTCCTGGAAACTTCATGTGCAGTAATGGACGCTGTATCCCAGGGGCCTGGCAGTGTGATGGGCTGCCAGACTGCTTTGATGACAGTGATGAGAAGGAATGCCGTAAGTGACCATTGCTGTGACCTTACCATGCTTTGTATCACAGGGCTTGGCTAACTAGTGTTACTGCTGTGTTCTGTAGTGTGTGTTAGGGAAGGAACAAAGCTGCTGCCACTTTCCTCATTTAGATCTTGTTGGAAAAAACACACAGGCTTTATTGTTTCAGGCCTTTAGTGTTCTTCAATGTCCAGTTTTAATACAGCACTTGGGGAGGTGCCCGAACAGACGGATAAATTGAGATGGACTTGACTTACGATTCTTTCAATGTAAGAGTGATGCTCTGTGATTTTTAGGGATCCTGCATGTACTGCTTCAGCACACTGGTCTAGTGCTATAAGTTGACCTTCACTACCATCAAACCTAGTTCCTTTCATTTCAAAATTGTTGACTGTATCCTGTGATTTTTGTTCTCTCCAATCAAAATGCAATTCTTAACTCTATGAACTTTAATAATAACTTTCTAAAAAATAGGCTAAATTAATTTGCTAATTGGTGTTTTAAAGTTAGAACTTCTAGTTCTAGAGAGCTAAAAAAGTCTGATCTGGTTCTTGTCTGAGATTTCATCTTTTTTCTTAGCATTAAGTAAGATTTAGTTAATGTTGCTCAGCCATAACATGAAACTTTCTAGCCTACATGTGTTAACCAGACAGCAGAATTATTCTGGAGCATAATGCTGTGATTTGAAATCCAGTTAAGAGTGAAAAAAATCAAATTTCATGTGATTCTAGAGCAACTGAGAAATTTCTGAGAAGTTACTGGTCTTCATGTAGCAAATGTGGTTTCTTTACCTGTGTACTTTACAGAGGTTTGCATTACACTTAAACTGAACTTATAAGAAGCTTACCTTTCCCAGGACATTTCCAAAGCAACATTAGCTTTGCTTATGGAGCAGAAGGAAAAAAGATAGCTTCTTTCAAATTACCTGACGAGAAATAATATGTGTTGTTAAATGCTCTTGCTTTTAAAATTTGATTCCTCTTCTTTAACCCCAGTAATCCATCCCTTTTAAATAATGGGGCTTTAATAACTGTGCTGTGTAAATCTCCATATGTAGTTTTGCTTTAAGCCAATAAGCTTTGCTCACTTTCTAAAGAATTACAAGTATCTGTATGAAGTATCTAATGCTTTGCAGTCTTTATAAGGCATCAGGCTTGTGTTGCAACATTGAAGACAGGTTAATTTTTTTTCACACTTAAATGTTAACATTAAAGGATAGGCCTATTACAAGGATTGATCAGTGTCATGCATATCTGTTTAAACCCTAGCAGAAATTATATCAGTGGGAGCTTTGGCAAGAATAGAAATATCTAAAGTTCAACCTGTACCTTTCAGTGAGATCTTCCTGATGACAACAGCTGTGTGACTCAGGTTCCTCATTACTTGGCTCCTGAATAGACTGCTGGCATGACTTTTGGTGTGCTGTTTCTACTTCTTAAAACAGGCTGAATGATGGCACTTCTTTGTATTTATAGGATACACACCAGGAGTTTTTGTGTCTCTAAGAATGTTGTCATCGTCTGCCTTGCATAAATTTTGTTTCATTTGATACAATTAGATGATGTTTATGAAGATTTTCTTAATGAAGGCTGGACTGGGTATTTACTCAGGAATCAGTAACAGGAAAATATGCTTTGTGACTCTGTTCAAAAACTTCCTTACCAAAATCAGTTTGGTCTGGTGCATTACAGACAGTAATATACATAGTAACTGACAATAAAATATAAATAGCTGTAAAATGGCAGTTCATAAAAGCTGTTCTTGTCACCACAGACTCAAATAAACCTCAATGATGTAGGCTATGTTGCAACTATGAATTTTAAGTTGCTGCGGAACTGTCCTTCTTGGGTTTTTTACACATACTTTTATCTGGCTTGATTGGCTGACAGTTTTCTGGAGAAGCATCCTTTTGATCCTACACAAATTGATGGAGATAATTAGACTGTTCTTTCCTCTTGCCATACATTTATCTGCTATTGGATCACCCTCACAAATGTAAAATTAGCATACAAAAGAGACTTGCAGGGAGAGCAACCGATTTGAATCCTGTGCTGGCCTACTGTTACCAGGTCAGATAAGCCAAAACAGAATGGAGATAGTGCTTGTTTGAATCTCCACATTTATAGTGTTACCAACCAGTCTTTTAGATTATAAAGTAATCAAAAGTTAGATGGACTTACACAGACCAAATCTGGTGTTAGATTTGTTCCTAGCTCAGGGATAAAGCATTGAGAAGTGGCCCTATAGGTATAAAATTTTTTTAAAAAATAATTTTAGGCTAAGCTTTGTTACTTTCCTTTCATGGGAACAGGGCTCTGCTTCCTAAAACTTACCTTGCAGCAAAATTAGAGTCCTTTGGTTTCTGCTGTGATTTTGCTTTGCAGTAGCTGAGCTGTTGATGGTGAACACAAAGCCATAGGAGTTGCATTAGCAGCATGAGATGGCTGAGTTCCCAGTGTGTTACTACTCACAGCTGTACTTTGGGCTGCTTTGTCTGTGATTCCTCATCAAGTGACTACTTCACATTGAAAAATGTTAACCTTGCTTAAAAATGTCTGTGACTAGGGGCTTGGTTACAGGGTTCATTTGTTGTGAAGATGAGTATGTTGTGTTTTGGCATGCCCATGAGGAAGTAGTCATGCATGCTTGTGTGGTTATGTGGAAAGTCTTTCTCTTTTGGTTTGTCTTATGGTTGAATGTGGATGTCCCAAGAATATTTTATCAATTCCGTTGCTGTAGCATCTCATCCTGTCTGTCCCCATTTAAACAGGAAAACTTTGAACTCAGGGTCTGGTTCTCATCTTTTGTGGCCAGCAAGTAGAAAAGTTATGGTCTGGGTGTGAGGAGGAAATAAGATGCAAAGCAGGATTACCTGCACATTGTCCATTCATGTCTTATCTCTTCCCTGTCTTCCTTTTGTCCCTTTTCTGTCTCCTCTTCTGCAGGGCCATCTCTATTAACCATGTCACTTTGCTTGTGGCCTTTCTCTTCATCTCCCACACTTGCCAGAACCCATATACTGTCTGTCATCTTCCGTGCTTCTCTGTGCCCTTACCTGTGACTTTAACACTTCCCATGCCCGCTGTCTTTGTGCTGTTTAGTGCACAGAACATTTCTCATACTCTTGCCTTCTCTCATGGTGATGTGATGTCTGAAAAATGTACCTGGTTTTATCTGGGGAGGAAGGTCGAGGAAAGGCGTGGAGGGGAGGGAGTAAGTTGAGACAGTGACTTCTCATTGTAAAAAAGAGCTACTTCTTGAAGAACAACCTTGCTTTGTTTTTTCCTCTAGGCCACTAATTGAGCTTGAAAAAGATTAATTTACCATATCAATGTGAATGTTTTGTGAGTACTTCCAGTTCTCTGTAGTTTGAGTAATGTGCTATCATCAGTGTATCTCCCAGTGGAGAACTGTTTTGTAGTTAATCCCCGTCTTCTGGTTCTCATCGGCTGGATTGCTCCTCAGCCTGTGTAGTCCAGTATCTGTCATGCGCATTTCTTTGAAGTATTGCTATTACTACTGCTTTTCACCTGTGTAGATGACTTATAAAGGAAGCTGAGGCTCTTCTTAGCAAACACAGAATCTTTACCAACAGGACTGTGAAGCTTGGAGGGATTGTACAGATCCTAAATCCTCCTCTGGTTGCACACCAGGCACTACAGATACCTGGGGTTAGTGCTTGCCCTGGTCAGGTTGGGAGCTGCATGCTGTCAGCACTCAGTTCTCTTTGTTATCAGATATGGAAGATCCAAAATTTTCCAAAATAGAGAACCTGAATGGAAGGAGCCTAGAAATGTGTGCTTGCATGTTTCGAAACACTTTGAGGTAAATTAATTATCTCTAGTGCTGACTTTTATACCTACCTGCTGACCTATTCCTTTGAAGCCAAGACCTGCATCTCGCTCTTGGAAGGATTCTCATCTTGAGATTTAAGAGTGCACTAATAGTCTTAGTTAAGCTCATAATTTACCTGTCATCTCAGTTTCCTCTTTCCTTTGCTCTTTGTACATCTTTGTATTAGATTATTACAGAGAGAACATTGTGAACACAGAATGGCTTTTGTCACTAATGAGGAGCAGCTAGTGGGGAGATGGCATGTGCTGCCTTTGTCAGCTAACGAGCAGCAGATGGTGGGGATTCAGAGCATGGCACATCATCCACACTAAGTGCCTGGCATGACAGCAGCCAGAATTAGAGACATACCAAATACCCAGGAGTCTAGATTTTGCTTCGTTGCTCTTCTGAGAGATGCCAAATTTGTATGTTCAGCTATGAGCAAATAGTGGCACACAGTGAATCAGTGACTAGCTGTGTTAATCCAAGGGCTAAAGAGTGTAGGCTGTGGGCTAGAAAAAACTGTATGCAAGGATAGCCTTGGGGCAGTGTGTTCTCATGTTTGAAATCCCCGTCTCACTTGTTTCTGTTTCCGGTTGTCACCGTTCGCTCTTTCAACACAAACATAAAGGTAAAGCAGATTTCTGAGTCAATGCTAAAAGCTATGACTGGGTTGTATAGATGTCTGAACAATGGGGCATCATCCACGCTTGTAAGGATGTGCTGCCAACACACTCCTGGGCTGGCTAGAAAGAGCTGGTCTGTAGGAACATCCGGAACTGTGGTAATAAAAAGCTCATTTCATCACCAGCAATCCATCGTCATCAAACCTTGCTCTGATCGTCCTTCAGACAGAGCAAGTCTCCTCCATGGGGAAGAATGTCTTTATTAAATGAAGTGCTGCATGAAAATGGTCCATTATAATTAGGATTCCCCAGACAGGTATTGAAGCCACCTGCCAAGCACTCCACTAAAGGTCAGTTTTGTCTCTTTGCCTGAGACATGTGTGCTTGCAGGGAACCCAGTGCAATCAGAAGTGAAAGTTTTATAATGCCTGCAGTCCTGGGTTGCACTCAGCATGGTGTGGTGAGCCAAGCTTTTCTGCAGTTTCACAGCAGCAGGCTAACTCTCATAATCCTGAACACTGTGACTCGTATTTGGGCAATCTGAGAAATCAGTTTAATCCAGGTGTCTAATAGATCTGGTAAGAGCATTTCTGTTTCTGTGTCAGGGAATCGAAGCCCTCGGCACCCCTGCTGAAGCCAGGGTCCTGGTGACAAACACCCTAGGAACTCCTACACCTGGCAGACTGCATGCCATTGTGCAAGGATGAAGGTGTGAGGTGGCAATGTTTTCTGGTTACAGTTGTAACCATGCTTCTATTGCTGGTTTTGCAAGCATTTTTTACTGTCTTAGTCAGTTTAGTAGAATAATATTTGAGATAGTCCTGTAATTACTTGTTCATTGCTGATATGTTGACATGATAATCTTTGATTTCATCTTCTCTTGTGTGTCTCTTAACTATATTCTTGCTTTTACCCTGTAGAATTGGAACTGTGTGTTTATATATAATGAACATGACCTATTTTGTCACATTCCATTGTGTCTATCTTTTCTATGTTAAATATGTTTGCATTTCCATTTAATCTATCTTAATGCACACAGGGTTTTGTATAAATGCTTTATAGTCTCAGAAGATTTTATAAATCTGGTGTCGTCGGGGTGTGGAGTGCTGGGGCGGGAGATGTGGCACAGCTAAGCCTGCATCACTCAAAGTGTTTGTATCTGCACACTTGCTCTAAATCTTCGTTGTCTCTGCACTGGTGGAGACTTAAACTGGATTAGCAGTATATTGTAGTTGGAAATTGCAGCCCACTGTAACCATTTTTAAGTTTCCCCGAGGTTTGCTGTACCTTATTTTTAACATCTCCGAGATAAAGCTTTTCCTTACCAGACAAGTGTTTACTGCTCCCCCTGGTGTTCACTTGCAACAGGTGTTGGAGCTCCCCACGCTGAGGAGCGGCGAGGCCGCGGGTTCATAATGATCAGTTACACACGGCCGCGGAGGAGAGAGAAAGAGCCTTTTCAAAGGAATGCCAAATGAAACCCACGCTCTGCAATTAGTAGCCCGGGTTTCCTAGATCATGTGAAGAATATTTTCCTGTGCTCTAAACCCTTTCATCTGGGAAACTGAAACTCTTGGAGAACAAAGGCAGATTAGCTAGGTTTTCTTCAGGTGAATTTTGACTGGCTTAATTTTCGGTTTCAGCATTCAGTTTCTACAAAAGAGGTAGTTTTTAACAACTGCATCTGAGGGCTGGAAAGTATTTAAAAAAGAAAAAATCCCACTGAAACCAAAGTCATGTCTGAGGAAGTTGGTCTGTCATTGGAGAAGCTCTTGAGTGCAAGAACTCCTACACTGGCTGGCACGGGCTGCAGTAGGAAGGAGGTTGATTGAGTGGGGACTGACTGCAACAGCTTCAAAGCTATGTCATATGCTTGGAAGCCTCAAATGAGGACTGTCAGACTGCCTTGTCCTGCCCTCTTTGATGTAGGATATATTTCAGGAGGCGGCCATTAGATTTTCTGCTGTTCACTGCTTTAAAAAAAAACCAACAAACATAAATCATGGAGTTTGCCCCCAGTCAAGAGCACGCTTTGAATCTGCTCTACAGGAAGCTCACAAGTTGATATACTAAGGCACATTATGTATCCACGCTTTTCCCTTTGTAAGTCCCAAAATTATAATGGAGGCAAAGGCAAAATTTATTACTAAATGGTCATTACTAACAACTCAAATCATTCTGGTGAATTTAGATGTGTGTCCTCACCTTGCATTACAGTTTGCTGTGAGAGCAGTCAAAATCATAACTTCCACATTGCTAGGAATAAGTAACCAGCTTTAATAGCCACTTTAAAAGACAGAGAAAAAAGGTCTTGTAGAGACAATGAGTTCTGCAATCTTTATAAGCTATTTCATAAGTACTTATTATGATAGTACAATTATTACAGCTGAAGACATTTTGCTTGGATTTAACCACTCAGCAGGGTCAGTCTAATGAATGGCTTTCATGTACAGGAACAAAGGGCACAAAGTAACTCTGGCTCCTATCCTTTTAAATACTAGGCTTTCAGATGAACAAGCAGAGCTCAGTGTACTGAAGAATGAGATGCAGTGTTTTGTTAAAAAGAAATGTCTGCCCATTTCAGAAGGGATTGTCTAAACCAGTTGAGATCTAGAAATACAGCAGTTAGCCAAGATGTGGGCAAGACTAATCCTACCCATCAGTAAAGATTACTGACTTGGAATTAATATTCAGTAGCCCCAGAGAATTATTCTAAAGCATCAGTTAAAGCCAGTGTAGACAAAGGGTAATTCTACAGAAGATGGAGGGGCAGGGTGATATTTTCAAGAGATGCTTTCAGATTCCTGGGATTAAGATTCAGCCTTGCATACCTGCAACAAGTTTTTGGACTGCCCCATCATGTGTTAAAGATGAAGGCATCTCAGCTGCTGCAGTCTGTAGCTGCTAGCCAGGTGCATTTTTAGCTTTGAGAAGTCCCCATTGCTGTTAAATTGTATTCTGTCTTGCTAGTATACAGCTTATAGTAGTGCAAGCTAAATAGCTGTGAAGTGGTCTTGTATCAAAGCTCACTACATTTTGGAGAAGATAAGTATTCATTAGTTGCTTATGCAAGTAAGTGATTTAGTGACCTGACACTTAAAAAAAAAAACCTAAATAAACCCAAAAATTCCTAAAAGGGGAACTCCAGCATCAAAATCACTTTTTCACGTCTGAGGGTTTTGTTACAACCTTATGATGGTAACACAATTCAGAAGTATTAGACCTGAACTTGTAGTCTGTAGTTTATCAAATCTATATTTGCTACTTCGGGAAGTGCGGAGTGGCTGTGATAAGGTTCACAGTACTTACCAGAGGTTTAGGTGGCTGTGAGCTTTGGTCATTGTCTGTGTGTAGTTGTGGAGGTGATGACAAGCCTCTGCTGCAAATGGATGTGTCCCAAGACAGATGAATGTTTGATACAAACAATGGAGCTAGCTGTCAAATACTGATGGATGTGAAGTGCTCTGTGATCCCCTGTGGGCATGAAGGAGGGTGATACAGGCACAATGAACAAGGTAAAGGCATAAATATAAAAGCAATATGTTAAGATAACTAGTGTAATTACAGCAAATTGAATACTTTGTAGCTCTGAGTAGTGCTAAAATCTATGTGAAAGGTGAAAGTGTGAGGCTTGTGGCATTTTTTTGAGAGTATGATCTGGGAGTTTGACTTTCCTTGTAAACAGGACTAAGAGTCTACCTTTGTGGTGCCCTGCCTTGCACTACATCTCCATCTAGTGCATTTTAAATGCTTACAGAGAAAACAAGATTGTAAGGAGTCACAGAATCTCAGAATCACAGAATGACTGGAATTGGAAGGGATTTCTGAAGGTCACAGTCAAACCCCCCTGCTAAAGCAAATTCACCTGGAGCCAATTGCACAGGATCATATTCAGGTAGCTTTTTAATATCGCCAGAGAAGGAGACTCGAGAGCAGCACTAGCTCTGGACAGAGTACTCCCAATACAGCTTCACCAGGGCAAGGTAGAGAGGCATTGGCTTTTGTCCAGTCCTCAGGTACCTCTCCTGTTCTCCGTCTTTCAGAGATGATGGAGAGTGGCTTCACAGTAGCATCTCTCAACACGTGTCGGTGCATCCCATTGGGGCCCATGGATTTGTGGGTGTCAGGTTTGCCTGATCTCTAACCTGTTCTTCCCCAGCCAAAGGAAAGTCAACTTTTCTCCAGACTTTATCTCTTGCCTCCATGGTTTGGGATTCCCAAGGGCTGGCCTTAGTAAAGACTGAAGCAAAAAAGGCATTCAGTATCTCAGCCGTCTCTGTGTTCTTTGTCACCAGGGCACCCACCTCATTCCCAAATGGGTGGGCCCAGATTTTCCCTGGTCTTCTTTTTGCTACTGATGTACTTGAAGAAGCCCTTGTTGGTGTCCTTAACATCCATTGCCAGTTAATTCTAAAAGGACCTTAGGTTTTCTTGTCGCTTCCCTGTCTACTCTGACAGTGTTCCTATGTTCTTCCCAAATGGCTTGGCCCCTTTTCCACATTCCAGAATATTTCTTTTTGTTTGAGATTTTCCAGAAGCTTCTTGCTTATTCATGCAGGTCTTCTGCCCCCTTTGCTTGATTTCTTATTCACAGGGATGCACCTGCCCCCTTTGGTGCATCCATATTAATAAGAAATCAAATAATCTTGAGGTTGAAGGAAGTGCTACTTGAGTATTAACCAGCTCTCTTGGACCATTGTACCTTCTAGGGCCGTAAGTCATACGATTCTTCTTCCAGATTCCTTTGGCCTTGAGGATGCCAAAGTTAGCTCTCATGTAGTCCAGGCTGTAATTCTAGTTACTGCTGACTTCCTCCACTCAGGATCTAGAATTCCACGATCTCATGGTCACTGCAGTCAAGGCTGCCCCCAGTCTTCACATTCCCAGCCAGTCCTTCCTTGTTTGTCAGTACAAGGTCCAGCAGCACACCTCTCCTCAATGAATCCTCCACCACCTGTGCCAAAACGTTGCCATCAGTGCTCAGGCCCTCCTGGGCTCCTGTGTGCCCACATGAGAGATTGGGGTGGCAGAAGTTCCCCATGAGCACCAGGGTCTGTGACTGTGAGGCTGCTTCCAGCTGACGGGAGAATTCCTCATTGACTTCCTCTTCCTGACGGGGTGGCCTGTAGCAAGCACCCACAGCACGCTGTCACCCACGTCGTCCCTGAGTTCTTACCCATAAGCTCTTTTCTCTTTTCTTGTTCTTCACCCAGCCTGAGGCAGAGCTTGACACATCCCAGCTGCTCTCGCACATAAAGAGCAGTTCCACCACCTCCCCTTCCTGGTCAGTCCTTCCTAGAAAGGATGTAGCCATCCATGACAGCATTCCAGTTGTGTGAGCTATCCCACCATGTCTCTGTAACTGCAGGGAGACTCTGCACACAGATCTCTAATTCTGCCTGGTTTTCTCCCATGCTGTGTGTTGGTATACAGGCATTTTAGAGAGGTAGTTATTCCTGCAGGTTTCCCTGGAGGAAGGGGTGCAGGAGGATGCACCAAAGCCATAGACACCCCTGAGGTGGTTTTCCTTCTGTATCTCATCTTGGGAGGCAGATAAGGTACATTTGTTGTTGCTGTGGTTGGCCTGGTTTATTTCCCAGCTGGATGTGATGTAGTGAGCGTTGCCACTTTGGACCTCACACCGAGTCCTTCAGTTTAAAGCCTGCTCACTGAGTTGGCCAGTCTTTGCCAAAGATCCCCTTGCCTCTTCTAGATGGATCCCCTTCTAGGTGAATCCCTTACAGGACTATAAATAGGGATTATTTTTTATATTGACTACTTTTGGTGGGGGGTGTGTTAATATATGGAAGGAGAAAATCTAACAGCAGGGCCTCCTCCCCTTAGGAAGAGAGACGCATTCTACCAGAATTAGCATCCTGGAAGGATCATGGCAATGAAAAGCTGCAGTCAAAGTAGATTTTGCATATTAATGGAGTAAGACAATCGTAGAAAACTGTACAAAACCAACCTTTAGGTGTCTCATTCTTACTTATAATCCAGTAATAATTTGTGTAAAAATCTATTTAAATTACCACCTCTTTTCTTTTCCTAGATAGCTACAATATATAGCAGAAAACTAGGAATTTCTCAATAAAAGTAGTTATATGTTTTGTAGTAGTTGCACATATATACATGGAAGATGTCTGGACTTCTAGTCACATCTCATAATCACTGAGTACTTTTAAGTCTCCTTCTGTGTTTCTTGCTGCTTCCTGTCATCTCCTGGTTGACCTGGAATATTTCTTGCAGGTAGGTAAAAAACATCAGAATTCGTAAGCAAAGCTGAATATTAAACAACGCATGAAGTGAGCATCTGCATTAATTGGGAAGATGCTGTAAGGCAGCTGCTGATCTTTTTGCCATTTACATGGTTCTCAGACTTGGAATATCAAACTGGAATTAGCTCTTGTTTTTACTCATGATTAAGCAACCAAATACTTAGTAGTTATAATAAGATTTGTAATTAAGTGACCATGGTGAATGTTTCATTTGAAGCTCAATTACACAAGTAAGGGCAAGTGCAGTAGCTGCTTATGTTTGATAGCTTTTTGTGCAGGGAGATCAAGAGGGTTTGTGGTGCTAATTATTTAATCCTCTTGATGGGGATCAGTAAATAGCCCAGCTGGAGAGCTTGGAATTGGACAGGTTTAACAGTTGGATGGAATCAGTGGCACAACTGAAAGAAAACGAAAGGTCAGTAGTATCTCAGAATGGAGTGAGGGATTGTAGCCCATCAGATACACAGATATTCCTGAGGAGCACTGCTACTGAAGTGCTTTAAGCATGGTTTTCTGTCCTGCCTGAGTAACTTAACAACTCTGAAATTGTGCTTAATTTGTCCTTTAGTATGATGTTATTGTTTGGGTTGTTTAGTGAGTAGTAACTTCTAAAATACTTCTCTTAGTGAGAAACTGCTTCACTGAATGTCTGAAAACCAGGGTTTTTGTCTGTGCTCTCTTCTGACATCTTGTCTGCTTTGTGATGATTTTGAAGGACTAAAACATAGACTCCTAGACCATGAAAGATTACTTTAGGGCCTTACTGTCTGGCAAGAAGTAAAGGCCACTGACTCATAGTAATTCAGCTCTGAAGTGCTTTCTTTTTTCACCCTTTTAGAAGGAAGCCATTTACTCTTCATGGCAGCAGACTCCCTTGGCTTTTTTTGCTTTAGCATTGTCCTTTCTCTCTTACTGCTAACTATAGTGTAAATATTACTCAAATAAGTGGGTGATAGTTTACTATACTGGAGGCAACCCCTGATGCTTCCTACTGGGCTAATTTCACTACTTAAAAAAACCATAGAATTGCTTCCTTTAAAATAATGCACATTTTAGGCTCTTTTTCTCTGTGTTTTCATTAGCAGTTTAAGAGTAGCAACTCTTTCACCTGCCTTGTTAAACAGGGAGCAAAGTCAAGAGTGACCCAAGGGCTTTTTGTAGGTGGAATGAATGCTCTGCAGTTGGCTGTGTTTTGTATCATAACTCATTAAATTAAACAATTTTGTTTTGAATTTGGAGAAGTTCTGGCATAGTGGATTGTTGGGTGTGTTTTATACTGGGAATATTACTCAAGTGCTAGCTTTTTTCTTGGTAAGAAAAAGCAAGCAGAGGAAGTGAAACTTCTCTGTGTTGTTGTGCAAGACAGCTCTGTCCCAGAGCTCTGTGAGCCAACAAATGATGCATTTGCCTTCAGTGCTGAGGCAACTGAGTGACTGCAGGTAGCGGTGACTTTCCCATTGGGAACAGAACTGAAAATACTGTAGGGTCCCAACAGCAATTAACTGACGCTGTTGGGGGCTGCCCGAGGCCGCACAGCATCCAGCTGCAGATGTCCTTGGTGTTGCTGCAGCAAGCAGACAAAATGCTGGCTCCTTCCCGAGGAGCGAGCCCCAAACAAAGGTGTGGAAAGCCGCTGGCGGAGGCAAAGGACGAGAGAGGGGCCTTTGTATAGGTTCCGGCTGGTTTATTGCAGGTGGACGGTCCAGGCATAAAACCAGGCCGAAGGATTCAGGGACAAAGGCAGGGAATCAGGGAGAACACTGGGTTTTATATGGGGGTGGAACAAAGGGAAGCAACCAATGGGGATCAACTGAGGAGGAGGAGACAACAGGGGAATAACCAATGGGGATAACATAGGGGAGGGTATTATATGAACCATCCAATGGGGCATCAAAGAAAAGCGAACTTTCTAGGACTAATACATAAGCAAATAGGGGAAATGCATAAACATGAACTCATGCATAATACTGGGTGAAGAACTAAACATGTGAGCTAAAATCCACTGGGAATATACGAACCTGCCGTAACTGAGGGGTGAGAATTAAACCTCTGTGTTCTGGAGGCCTGTCCACCAGTCCTCTGCTTGTTCTGTCGCAGTGGCCACTGGCACATGCACCGCAACAATTAACTAACCCAAAATAATAAAATAAAAAGTGTTAACAGGGCTAGGGTTTATGTCAGTTCTTGGGGTGAAACTAATCATATCCTGGTGCCATCCTGCTTGTCTTACATAGTGTTGTCAAATCAATCCTTTGTAAATTAAAGTTAAAACCTTTATCTCCTTCACTTAAAGCCTTTACTGAAATGCTGCATCTTGCCACGCATTCATCAAAAGAATCTGGTTTTACAGTGCTGTCTGATGTGGCTATGGCATCCCTTACCTAAATTAACAACAGAGAAGTTTAAGGTTGTTCATTATCAAAGTCAGGAAAATACCGATGGCTTTGCAATAATGCAGCATCTGCACTCAGTGGTTTCTGCCTGGAGAGTTGCTCTTGTCGCATGCAAGTAATCAAGTTTTGATTAGCTGAATAAATCATTATCTGTTGTTGAGTTGAGATGTGTAGCTGTGAAGCAGCATAAAGTTACTCTGCTTGATTGCTACTTGGAGAGGTTCTAAGGCAACAATTTGAGTTCAGAGATGCTCAAGTTCTGTGCAGTTTACTTCCATCTGTATTGAGAAGGGGGTTGATCAATAGTTAACTCATGTAAGCACGAGTTAACTATTAAGAGACAGCAAGTCACAAAACCTAAGAAGCAGGATTCGCCTTAATCTTGTCAAGATAAGAGGAACAGAACCTGTTTGAAACCAGCGCAGAAACTGCTGAATCATCCGACAAAGGACTGCGCGCGCTCCAGAAAGAAAGGTGAAAAGTGCATTGTGATGAAGACCACTAAACTTCATCAGAAGGCCCCCCGAGGAAGAAGAGGAGCCTTCCTCAGTACGACCACCAGGGTACACAGTGCATGCGGGGCATATATGCTAATTATACTAATGACTTCTGAGAAGTAATTTGAATAATCATGCCCATCCCAAGGAATGTGATGAATATTAATGGATTTTACCCATAATACTGGACTGTATGGAGTGCTCTGTGTGTGTTAGGAGGAGTAATCCCCCACGCACCTAGCACCAAATAAAGCAAATACCTGCTTCTCTGTCTCTGTAGTGTCTCTAGGCTCTGTTTGGAGCAATTCAGTATGTTGTCACAAAATGTCAGCTCTTGTATCTGCTGCATCCTGTTTCTTCACTTCAGATTGCAAAATAATTGAGAAACATTTTAAAACAGAAGGATTTTTAAAGTTAAAAGAAAGAAATAGGCTTGTCTACTGGCCACATCGTGTGTGGTGCCTGTTGTGTGCTCTCTTTGCGCAGTGCATGCAGTAATAAGTGCCCAGTTCACTATAACTAGCTGGGAAATGCTGGAGGTGTAGATTAGCTGGCTCAACTGTAACACAGTCATAGAATGACAGAGTGGTTTTGGTTGGAAGGGACCTTAAAGATCATCCAGTTCCAACCCCCCTGCCATAGGCAGGGACACCTTTTGCTAAACCAGATTGCTTGGAACCCCATCCAGCCTGGCCTTGAACACTTCCAGGGATGAGGTATCCGCAACTTCTCTGAGCAGCCTGTTCCAGTGCCTCACCACTCTCACGGTAAAGAATTTCTTCCATGTATCCAATCTAAATCTACTACTCCCTTTCAGCTTAAGTCCTATCACCACATGCCCTTGTAAATAGTCCCTCTCCAGCTTTCTTGTAGATCCCCTTCAGCTATAGAAAGATCACAGTAAGGTCATCCCAGAGCCTTTTCCTCTGCCGGCTGAACAACCCTGACTCTCTCAGCCTTCTCTCATAGGAGCGGTGCTCCAGCCCTCTGATCCATTCTCTGGACTCCCTCTAACAGGTCTGTGTCCCTCCTGTGCTGAGAACCCCAGAGCTGGATGCAGCACGCCAGGGTTCTCACAGGGACAGAGCAAAGGGGCAGAATCCCCTCCCTTGCCCTGCTGGCCACACTGCTTTGAAATGCAGTCCAGGATGCATTTGGCTTTCTGGGCCTCAAGTGCACATTGCCCCAGGTCATGTCCAGTCTCGTCCACCAGAGTTCCCAAGTCCTTCTTGGCAGGGCTGCTCTCAGTGCATTCAACCTCCAGCCTGTCTTGACCCAGGTGCAGCACCTTGCACTTGGTCTTGTTAACCTTATAGTTAATACTGTTAATTATAGAATGCATTTGATGTCTTGCTGCTCCATCTGTGAAGAGAGAAATCATCTGCCCATCGCAGATCAGCTGTAACCTTCTAGTCAGGTTCCAAGTCATTGTAGCCATGAGTATCAAAATTGCTTTTATTCAGGAGGGTTGTCTGTATACAGTATAAGGTTTTACACAGTATGTGCCAAATCTGATTTCTTTTCCTCTGCTATTGTGCCTCTCTGCTGAGAAGTAATAAAATGGATTACACTTTTTTAAAAATAGTACTGTTTCACACTTGGGATCCTAAAGATAGCAAAATGGTTTTTAGTTACTGCTGTAGAGCTGTGCCTGCAAACTGTCACATCCTTTGTGGAGTGTACTACTAGTCCTGATGGGAAGTTAGTATTTTTTTTAGCGCTTTGAAGGAAGAGGGTGGGAGGATTGGTTTCTATGTAGCATAAGGAGCGACTTCACGCACTCGCACGTACAACTGCCGAAATAGGTTTTTTGAACTTAAGCAAAGCAACCTGGAGGGAACATTTGGCAAGCTTGTACTGTGGCCAGCAGCTCTCTGCCACCATCTTCACCATTTGCTTCATGTTTGAATTTTAAGAGATGAGAAGAATATTTTAGTGAAGAGCAGTTTCTTCCCAGGGGTAGTGGAGTCGCAGGAGGCTTCTCAAGTTCATGGTAGTTCACTGACATCTCTTTTTAAATACCATGGAAATTCCCTTTTGTGTGATGTAAATACAGATTCACGTTAATCTTCCAGTCCTGGGTCACTTCTGCCGTGACTAGGTAACAAATGAAGGGTGGAACTGGACTGAATTCATCCTTTCCGACACAGGCTCACAAACTGGTTGAATGGCAATTTTTTGGGTGTTCTTTGTGCTTGCTATATTGAATCCAGACTGGATCTGTATTTGAGTGGCCTTTCTTTAGCCACAGTTTTGTAACTTGCTCTGTGATTTCTTGCTGTGTTTCACCTCTTCCTGTCCAATGTATGGTTTCTCAGTTTCTTCCTTTCTGGAGACATGGGTTCAGGGGGCCTGCTCCTTTAAAAACAACTAACTTCCTCCTTTCCGTTTCCTTTAGGTGGTTATAATACCTTGGCTAAATAAGGTCAAACAATCCACATACGCCCGTGTCCTTTTTCACTTCTCTTCTGTCATTTCCTGATATCCCTTGATATCAGTAGTAATTCTTGATTACCGTGAGCCCATTTCAACCAAGCGTAACAGAGAAGAATATAGATTGCAAAGACAGTGCTGTCCTTGAAAGCTTCTCGAGGCTGAAATCACCGAAATAGCCAAATAGATAGCTGCTGCTAGATAAACATAAAGCTTCTCACATACAGATCTGCCTGAAAACCTGAAACCTGTGCAGTAGAAGACACAATGATGAGCAAAGGAGAAGAAAACTCTTTTTGTAACAGTCATGTAATGGGAGTAGGAATTGCAGAGGATGCTGGGATAATACAGCACATGACTTGAATGTGCTATAGCTGGTCATGATCCTGGTATACATATCTGTTAGGGTGCCAAAGACCTGAAGAAAATTAAAGCCCCTTCATATTTAGGGTATTTCCAGAGATCCTGCAGAATGGGAAGGTGGGTTTCTGCTCTGGAAGAAATGATTGTGCTTTCCATAAGAACCTTATGAACAGTGACCAAAAAACACTTGCTGGAAGACCTTGGGAAAACTATGCCAGAGGACAAGAAGGATGTAAAATTGAAAATAAAGCTGAAATTCCTCAGTGGAGTTCTGCAGAGTCAGGGGATGTGACTTGGACCAAGCCGTTACTGGTTTCTCATTTTTTCTGCATTTGTGTACAGCATATGAAAAATGCATTTTATGTCTGGAATTGCAACTTGGAAAACTAAGTTCTCTTTGGGAGTGAGACTTGTGTCTAGTAAGTGACTGAGTGACTAGTGAATCACCATGGTGGTTGAAATGCTCTTTTATATTTCTAGGGTCTCTAATGTAAAGGTAAGTTCAAATTGGGATTGGTTTGTATATATATCATGTCTGTTGCAAATGCAGAGAATTGCATTTGGGTTTTGTTTATTTTTTCCTTCCCTCCAGTTAAAAAAAATAAAATTAGTGGACTATATAAAAGGGCAACTTAGAGATAATTTGAAGGCATTTAGTTTCTCATTTGTTTTTTGGTCTGTGGTTACTAGTATGTGTTTTTTTATAAACAGTTACTCTAAAACGGAATTTTCTTGTTCTCTGGCTGCTGACTCAGGAGGAGGAGGAGAAGATAGAAAAACATCTGGGGATAAAATGTTGAACCAGACATTATATAACTATCTAAGTAATACTTACATTCAATAATTGTCCTGAATGGTTTCTCCCTCTTTTTTGGTGGGGTATCTGTATGCCTTATACAGAAGAAAGAGTTCATTTTCCAGAAACTTGACTTTGTTCCTGGTCATTCCAGCATGTTTTTCTTCCAGATGTGGCCAAACATTAAACATTCCTTACGGCTTTACTGTGGTAGCTCATGGTAGCTCAAGGTAACTGCTCTGGTGTGCTTCATACCCTTTGGGGCCAGAGCAGCCGAGGATGTTGTGACCTGTGTCTGTCATACCTGAAATGGGGCTCTTGCAGCGCTCACCACCACTTCTGTCTCTGATTAGGAAAGTGCAGGCACATGACCTCTCCTCTTCAGAGGGCCAGAGGCTCTGGTTTTGACAAATCTGTCAGGAAGAATAAGGCTACAAGAGTAAAAGAATGGTCCATGTTAGAAGTAAATAATTTTGAAGCCTTAATTTGTCAAGATTTTCAGAGAGGACAAGGAACATCATTGAGTATGATTTGCCAGAAAGTTGATAGCCTCTGAATTCAGACCCCAAGTGACTAAAGTAAACCTGCTTGAAGAAATGGGATCCAGTAAATGTTAAAAGAGGCAAAAGCACAGTTGCTTTCCCCTTTTCTTATTTCTTCTCTGTCTTGAAACTCTTGGAACTTCTTCCTTTTGTCCCCTTCTGGAACTGTTCTGGGTCAAAATATGCCTCTAAAATAAGAAGTTGTCTGGAAGCAGTCATTTGGCCTGGGGAATGTAAATTCACTGTATGTTTTCAAAAATATGTTAGCTTTTATAGAAAGGAAAACAACCACAAAACCACAAGATGGGAAGCATTGGGCACCTCTTAACATATGTGTGCTATTACCACACTCTTCCAGCAGCATCTTGGCTGGCTTGTTAGTGTATTAATACAGACTGCTTGCTTTGGTGATACTGAATCTGTTGCTGAAGTTGTTTTGCTGCTTTTGTTTAAAGACTGGGAGTATGATGGTGCCTCACACCTTGTGGTTACTGAATTATTTAGCTGAGATCAGTCTGTCTCAGAACTCTAACACAGAAGCTGCTCTTTGAAGTAGTGTGAAGAATTGCAGGGACTCAAATGTCTCTGCTAATGGTTTTCTATTGCCAGAGGTGTGAAGCACAGGGTGACTTCAGGGTAATTTATCACCTGTTTTTCTGCAAAGTAATGGCTCACTTTCTTTTCCCCAAGTGGACCTTGGATACTCTTCAGAAAAAGTGATAGTTGAATATATGAAATTTAATGATACGTTTATTTTACATTTCATAATTCTAGTTGAAAACTATAATATAATGAAGAAAAACATGTAAGAGAGGAACTGCAGGGATTGGATTGTGGAGGACACTAAATCAAGTGAGAATTACTGTAGTTGTGGTTTGAAACAATTTAAATGCACTCTTATTGAGTGATGAAAGAAGGCTTTGCTACAGCTGTACTTAGTAGTTAATTCTGGAAGAGAGGATTCCTTCTAAATTAATGCTGTTTATCCCTATTGGATATGTTTTTTTTTTGGTCTGTATGCTGATAGTCCCTGACCTTGTCCTGGCCTTGTAAAACTGTGCAGGTTGGTGTATTGATGTGCCACAGGGACACATTAAAAAACTTGCCTCTTGCTGTGATACCCAGATCTGTCACATTTCAAAACCTATGACTTGTAAGCACATCTGGTAGATTTGATGAAACATTTGTTTAAAAGGCTGGCAAGCTCTGGATCTGACTTCTTTTCTGGTGTTCTCCCATCAGTGGCATTAGCACATTGCACCGCACACACCTTCCTGCAGTTACCAGCAAACTCTTCCTGCAGAGACTGCCTTTGCTTTCGAGTGGACTTTCTGAAGAGTTCAGTGTCCTGTGATGTGATCCATCAAGTCATGAGATAATTTGAAAAAGCGAAAATGTAACCATTTGTCTTGTAAAATTGCTTTTTATGTTGGGAGTTGTTTTGTTCTAGGCTGGTGATACCACAGGACTTAACTGGTGCTTGCCTTGAGCATCATGGTGGAACCATCTGCATTACTCTGGCTAAGGGCAGTATTCTCTTCTTGCTATGAAGAGTTGCTGTGCAGTAAAGTAAAAAATGTGTAGAACTTGAGATCGTAATGAGATTCTGTAATCATGTGTTAAACACATTTTGAACCTAATGTTAGTATTTAATGTTTTATGAATAGCTGTGCTGGTACTGTGAAATAGATGTAGTTTCTGTCCTGAATAACTGCAGCAGGAGATACAGTGGTCTGTTTGCACCAGTTTTGTATGAATCATGTTAATAAAGGCAGTGTTAATTTGAGTTTTCAGCCTGAAAAATATTTTTATGAGGGTGTCTTGTGTTTCTTATTCTCCCAAAGACACTAATTCACTTGGAAGACACCTAACGTGAGTGCCAACAGTCCTGCATAGAGCGCCCTTAACTGTACTGCTACAACAGGATCTCTAACCATTGTAAATTGTTTCCCTCACCTCTGCCCACTTCTGTCTCTTCTCACAGCAAAAGCCAAATCCAAATGTGGTGCCACGTTCTTCCCCTGCGCCAGTGGGATCCACTGCATCATTGGCCGCTTCCGGTGCAATGGCTTCGAGGACTGTCCCGACGGCAGCGATGAGGAGAACTGCAGTAAGTGGGAGCCTGCTGCAAGTGAGGGCACTGCTGCTTGTTTCAACTGACTGACGCTACTTAGAAAGGAAATGTTCGGTAGCCTTCAGTTTCTGAGTCAAATATTCTCTGTGTCATTTATGACCCGGATGATCCTTGGCTTTTCACTTCATTAATGAGTCTGCCTTTTTTTTTTTAAGGTTCATCTCAATCTTGCTTTGTATATAATGCCTGTATGATACTTCAAGCCCCTGAAATGAGTTTTAAGCTCCATGTTTGCTTTGAACATGTTCTCTGTACTCAAATGTAACTCAAATTGGGCAAATATTAACTATCATTTGAATTGTTCCATTTTTATTTGCCTGTTTCTTGTCACTGAATAATATTATGTATTTGGTCATCAGCACATCTAGGATTCTCTGTTTATACATGTTCTCAAACAACAAAGACGCAAATAATGGCCTGTTTAATGAAACAGGTTCTTGGAAGGAGAGGGAAGTTCTTGAAGCCGGACATGCCTGCCAATGCACAGCAGCAGGGAAGTTGTAGTAGAGAGGTGTTCTGAAGTACTGCTTGTGTTGGGCTAAACCCTTTGTGTGTGGCTGCATAGATCCATTTGTATCTCTAAGTCTAGGAGGGATATATATTAGCAGTAGGGAAAAGTTATGTTAAATCCAGCAGCTCTGTTGTTACTATCAAGAGCTGGTAAAAACATGTGTCTCTAGGTGAAAGCTTGCAGCAAAATACTTGCTCGTTCTCCTGTCAGAGCATGCTGAGGTTTTGTTTTCAATGACTTTTAAAGGTCAGGAGGAGGACAACAGACAGCAGCTTTCAAAGATAACAAAAGGGGCAGTTTTCACAGTGATCTATCACTGCCTGCTTCATGGAGGACTTGCCTTTCTTGTTGGTGGTTGGTGTGCTTTCCCCCACAGCATGAACCTCTCTTAAGGTGGCATCTGTTGTTGGCCTGGAGAGTCTGGTTTGGATCCTGCAAGGACTGTGGGACTGTGGCAGGGAGTCAGCACTTACGTGGAGCGAGTGAAGCCAGAGAAGCGTTGAAAGCTAAGGAAATTACTCTGGGTTACGCTTGAACAAGTGGACTAAAAATAAGTTTTGACAAAAGTGCTTTGAATATCCTTGAGGCAGTGGACTGACAAGCGGCAGGTCTCAACTGAAAGTGCACCAGCTTATGGAGTTCATTAGGAATTACACAGTTTCCCATGAGCTTATAGTGTGTAGCTCCAATGAGACCTTACAGCTGATGATAACATGTTGCTGATCTCCCCTGTTCTATGCCAGTGAAGCACTTGGTGTTTTCTAGCATGTCTAAATGTCTAGTCACTGCTTATGAAGAGGAACAACCATGTAGGTTCGAGGGTGACCTCGAAAATCAATGTGGTGTGCAAGTGTGCAGCAGTTTCAAGCCAAAGGAGCTTTAGCGTGTTCATCCTAAGCACGCTCTTGGGGAGCTGGAGGAATTGGGAATGTTTGTTATATGTCCTGCAGGTTATATGCAGGGCAGACTTTAAAGTTTTATTTATTTATTTAATTTTTAAAAACTCTTTAAATGTAGCTCTTACTTTAAAGAATATAAAATGGAAGCCCATTAGTATTTGGAAACTGTAATCCCCTTTGTTACTGTGGCAGAGACACAGTTTGAAGTAGACAAGACATCTAAGCAATCTTTTTAAGATTTTCAATTGGAAAGTTGCATTCTGTTTCAGTCACCCCATTACCAAAAACTGTTTGGAGTTCAGAGAAAAGTGCTAAAAATGATTTAGGGACAGAGATTGATTTATGAGTAGATATTAAAACCAGCTAAATTATGCATATCTCAGCTAAGTGATGACTGTGTTGAAGGATAAGGTTATATATGACTTATATGAAGGGTGCAAACACTGTTCCCTAAAAAGGAGTTGAAATTCAAACACGGAGAGGCTGAGAGATTTCAACATTGCTGTTGTATCAATTCAAGATAGTGAAGAGAATGGGGAAGAGAAGCAGAGGTAAATAAACCACTGCCTGGCAGTTCTCAGTCAGAATTGTTGTCTTACAATATGAAACTTCAGCTAAACTGAGTCTTCTGTAATGGCAATCAACACACAGTGTTTATGGTAGGCAGTTCTACTCTCCATATGTCTTCAGTGTGAGCAAATGTGGAAGAGTGATCATGATTGGGCTCTCATGAAAATGAACAGAAGGCTTATCACAACTGTGGGTGGGCTAAATCTCTGCTAATTGTAATGAATCTTGCACGAATTAGAAGTTTCAGCTCTCCCTGTTTAGAGAGCTGGGGCTGGTTTGATTGCCAAGTTACTCCCACATACCCGGCAAACTGACCAGCTGTTGAGTTGCGACCTGTGTTTGATGCTTATCAGGTATTTATCTGCCCAGGCAAGAAAATTTCTAATGAAAGATCTCACTTTCTCTTTTTGCAGCAGCAAATCCCTTGCTTTGCTCAACTGCCCGATTTCACTGTAAAAATGGTCTTTGCATTGATAAAAGCTTTGTGTGCGATAGTCAAAATAACTGCCAGGACAACAGCGATGAAGAAAGCTGCGAAAGCCCTCAAGGTAGGCACAGGGGTTTTATTCTATTCTGCAATATTATACCAACTCACATTAGCACAGAACAGGCTCAGCAGAAAATGTGATGCTATTGGCTTGCTCTGTGTTGGCTTGCGCTGCAGATAGTGAGAGTGAAATATGTAGAGAGTGTGCACATGCATACATTGCATTCTCAGAGCTCAGAAGACTGGTATCTTTTTCAAGTTTGTTAAAACACACTTTTACAGGAAGTGCCTATAATCTGTGATCCAGTGCTCACCAATGTTACTGGGAATCCATTTAGTACTTCTGTGAGATGGATTGGATCCAGGGGGATTGATCGTAAAACCTCAGCTGGAAGTGAATCTGTCTATTTACCAGATGAGTAAATCTTGTGTATGCTTAAAGCTTTAGATCTTCATTGCTCAGTTACCTTCTGAAAGACATGTTTAACTGCAGGGCAGGTCTACAGTGAAAGCATTTATTCCTACCCTTCCCCTGAAGACAGGGAAGAAAATTTTTGTTTGAAAATTGTTGTGTGTTGAGTCTTGGGAGAATCTCAAAACACAGTCTTTGACATTTTAATTCTTTTTAACCTATCATGTAAGTTTACAGCAAGTGCTTCTCAGTTTTGTCTTCTGTAACTTAATACCACAGTATTTTATAAGACATGAAGTATACATGAATGATTTGAGGTTAACAGTGTGTATTGGGCATCTGCTGCTAAACATTTTAGTGTCTGAGTTACTACCGAGAGACCAGAGTAGAAAAAATGGGGGAGACAGTGGATATTTTCAGGGGAGATGTGATGTGCTTCAGCCTATAGAAAGCAGGACACATGAAGAGAGATAAAGCAGGGTATGAAGGAAGAAGTAATTAGTGAAATTGAAGGAGAATTATTTTAATATCTACCTGCACTGATAAATTAATCCTTTGCGCAAAAGAAAATAATCCTGAACTTAAGATGCTGATAAATATTCTTGACAACTCACAGAGGAAGAGGAAAAACACATAACAGCAATGCCAACAAAACAGGGTTTATAGCAGTGGTGTGTGACGGTCTTTTCTGTGTCATACCTCTGCCTAACCTACAGGCTCTTTCCTTGGCTCCACATGTAAAGGTTAGAGGGGTCATCTTGGTAACTCTTCTGCGTGCTAAGCTACGTCACAGCCTGGGAACATAGTTCTGCTCGGATCAGAGCCTTGGACAGGATCTGGCCTGCCCCCGCTCTCTGCTGGGAGCGGGACGAAAGGGCTGCTGAGGACCCAGCGCGTGCCCAGGGCTGGACTGTTCTTCACTACAGCTCTAAGGCAGCCTAATCAGATTAATGCGGGGGGTAAGGTTTGGTGTTAGGTTTTTTTGCTTTCTCTCCTTTTTTTTTTGCTTCTGAAGCTTAAAGCAGCAGTGCTATTCTCCTAGGTTGGGATGACTGCTTCCTCTGCAGATTAATTGGCTGGATTGCCTCCAGGTTGTTTGTTGTCATGACAATCTGCTTTTGCAACTGACTGTCAGGCTCAAGAGAAGAAAAGAGCTGTATTTCATGAAGCCATTACTTTTGTCTTCATATTTGGTCCTTCTGGAAATGTTAGATTAGTAAGAGGGTTAAGCAAAGTAATTCTTTGTGATTATATGTGTGAAAGAGGCCCAAACAAGGAAGAAGGAACTCTCTCCGTTAGGACAAGAACAGCCATGGTTGTGGGCTTTCTAATTTAAAAAAAAAAAAAAAAGTAGTCCAAGTATGGGGTTGGGAATGAGGAGTTCCCAAAGTGAAATGCTGGCTATGGGGAGCCTGTGTGATTGGCTTTTCCCTTTGGCAGCTCAGAGCCTCCCTCCATCTGTAAGTGGACAATGCGTGGGTACCTGTCTTTCAAAGCAAGGATTTAAACAGTGTAATGTGTTTAGCTTCCCATCTGAATGTAAATGACAATTCCCTCTGGAGTTTGCGGCTATGGGTATGTCTGTCCTGGCTTGCAAACACACCAGCTACTTTGTGTTAATTGGGAATTAGAGGCTACTGTGGACAGTCTTTAATTTCTCACAATTCTTTCTACAGCAGATCTAATTACTGTAATTACAATGTGTTCTTGTTAACACAGTACCCAAGAATCCTGGTCATTAACTAGAACTCAAGTGCTCCGGGTACTTAGGGACAGAGCAAGGCAAATCTGTAGGGTGTTATAAAATGAGGATAGAGGGGTTTCTTCCCACTGGCTATGTTATGTCAAATGTGGTAGCTCTAGTTCAGTGTAATTGAGTGTAATCTGACATATGAGATTCTCCTTGTGTGCTGTTTTTCTATCTGTAAATGTGTTGATTTAGAAATCACTAAGCTTCTGAACCTCTGCATGATAGTGTCATTATCACCATTTAACAGATGGGGAAGAGAGGGCATAGATCAGCTAAAGGAAATGCTCCCAGGGTGCCATCCTGGCTGGTAGGAATAGAGCTTCATCCGTGCTTGTCTGCTTCAGGGGCATGTCATTAGACTTAATCAATGTTTGCAAACTGTTTTGAGATACTGTGATAACATGGGAAATAGAAGTGTGAATTATTAATTGGTACTTTGCTCTCCTTCTGCTCTTGGGTATACTGACAAGCTTTTTGAATTATCACCTCTTCCTGCTCTTCCATGAACTTCAAAGGCCTCCTTTATCCTACTGTCATTACTGGAAGGCTCCAGTATCTTATCAGTTTGGTTTGTGTCAAATACTCCTCCCCGCATAAGGATCCTTTCAGTCAAGAAGGGTTGCTCTGCAGACTAGGAAAACAGGAATGTGGCCTCCTGCTGAAAAACATACTGACCCAGCTTTGACATGGAACACTTGAAAATGTGCCATCCTCGATGAATAACAGCTTTGCTAGAATGCTGCAATTTGAGATTAACTTGGAGACGTGCATTTATAAAGATTAATTTTAGACATAAATAAGAGCAGATTCATTTGAGAGGAGGGAGGGCCCCATGAATTAGTTGTGAAAATGAGAGGAAGATCAAATTTTGGAGGACATTCCTGCCCTCCTTTCTCCTTACCACTTGGAACTGCGTGTTGTGTATCTTACAAAGGTTTGTATGTCATGGGGAAAGTGTCAGATTAAAAAACACCAATTTAGCAGCAAGTCAAAGAATTCTTCTCTAATTCCTAACAGAAGTTATCTGTAGCTCTTGTCACTGCCATGATAAACTTCAGAGCTATTCTTTTAATCCCACCCCAGCTATACTTTGGTCATCTCAGTTTTCCAGCAGAGAAGTAGCATGGCAAAATATTTCCCTTAATCTGGAATGTGATGTATTCATAAAAGTATATGCTTGAGTCTTGGGACTGGATGGAGGATATAATTGCTTGGATTATCCACACCAGTCAAATATATGAATTGCTTATGAGCTGTTCTTTCTAAGGCATTACGCCAGGTTTAACAACACCAGCAGTGATTAGAAATTTCTGCTCCTGTTCTGTGTTTAATTGATCTCAATTAATTCAGAGGAAAGTTTCTCTCCCCCAAACACTTTTCTCCTATGCCTCTGTTTAGCTGACGGTGCTAATCATTCATAGCATCTACTCTGGGTGTACTCCTCAGGCCTGTCTGTCGCTGGGGGAATTTCCTGTTCTGTGGCAGGCATCCAGTCAATTGGAAAGAAATTATTCCTTCTCAGTATCTTCCAACAACCATGTAAATTTGTTCAGCTCTAGGACTGTGTTTAATTTATTCTCTTAATTGGTTTGGGGTTTTTTTTAATCCGAATGTGTCCTCACAGTGATTCTTCTCCTCCATTTTGTACTTTTAGTTTAGAAGACTTTAACACTAACAAAAGCATACTGGGTAGTTTAATTCAAACCTGTTTTTCTTTCATGGCGCTTCTTTTCTTTCCATCTAAGTTGCTAAATACCTTTACTAGCTTTAACCCCGTTGCCTAGGAAAGGGAGTTTTATTGCTGCTAGTTTGTATTCACTCTGTCTGCTGCTGTAAAGAGAGGCTCTTGACTTCAGTAATATTCCTGAAATTGTAGCTCTGCAGTTGTTTGCAAACACTACCATTGTGGTCAAGTTATAAACCAAATGTTTTGCAAGTGTTCAGAAGTTAATTCTTGTCCTGTGTATTTGGTAATGTCCACTGTTGTACATGTGGATACCTCCTCCTTTTATTTTTTGCGTATCTTTTCATTGAATTTGCATTAGAATGTTTATATACCCCAGTATTCTAAAACAGATTTAGAAGCATACACAGTTTTAGAAGTCTCTGTTCTTTTCTCTGTGGTATATACCAATTGCTTATATGAAACTTGTAAGCATATTAAAAAATAAAAAATCTGAGCCTATGTTGAGGAAGTGGAAAACCGTTCAAAATGTTGACTTACTGAAATGAATTTTTACGTGATCATACAAACTCTGTAATGATAATTTCTGTGGATTAAGTTATAGACAAAGCTGGAAGTGGGCTGGCTGTAGAGGTAAGCACTTACTAAGGCCATTGCTAATGTTTGCGTTACTGAGTTGCAATGCAAAGTGGGTTTTAGAACTGGCAGCTAAGTGGAACAGACGTACTCTAAATTTCAGTGAAATACCACAAAACCTAATTTATGAAACACAAATAGCTCCCGGAACATCCCATTCCGTATGGAGCTTGTAACCAGCCCTTTGGATGTGGTAAATTGGAATTCTGAAATTCCCACTTGCTGTGGTATCACTTAGACATCCCAAGGCTTTGTAGTCTGATCCTGTCTGTATATGTTTCCTTTTATTGAGTCTCTTTGACTCATTATTGTCTCAGTCTGTAAACTGAAGCTCGACGTGTAATTATTGTGCATAATCTTAGCCCAAATTCAGCCTGCAGCAGGAATTTAATACTCAGAGGCAGACTGAATAGAAGCAGAAACATAAGGAAGGATACAAATAAAATGTCACTGAATGTTTTATTAAATGAAGGCTTTGCCTGACCATATTTAGCTCTCTAATATCCTTTTTTTTTAATACTTGCTAGATGGATATGTTGTGGTTATCTGTGAATTTTTTCTTTCCTATGTTCCTCCATTCCTTGAATCCACACTTGCTCTTCTTTCCCTTTTATTCTGCTCAAAAGATTATTTATCTGAGAGGGTTCTTGTCAAGAAAAAATGGATCCATCTGCATGGGGGCTAACAGGTAAGGTGAGCTACAGGAGGCAGGTGTTTGTGTAGTTGCTACTGACCTTTCAGGTAACTGGTGAGTTCATCTGCTCATTAATTTCGACAGCACGCGGACTCTGTGGTCTGTGCCTCCCAGGCCAGACCATCATTTGTAAAATGGATTGTTGATCACTTGATAAGAACAGCTAATAATAACCCAGATTCATTCAGAAACATGGTAACTTCTGAGTGGGATCAGGAGAGGAATTCTTACTTCACTGTGCATGGAGGCTTTGGAATTAAAGCAGTTTAAAATAGATGTGGGGATCTCAGGGACATGCCCAGACAGCTGGTTCAAGTGGATTTGAGTTGCTACTTCTCTCAGCTCCCTGAACTTGTGAGTATGGCAAGATTTTGTTGCAGAACAGGCAGATGTAGCTGAGGAATAATTTCCTTGTAGACCAGCATGTTGCTTCTACAGGCACTATGACCTGTCATTTTGGCAGAATAATAAAAGACATGCTGCCAAAATGTTACTCTGCCCCTGTTTGGAGAGCAGATGCTCTGTTAAGAACAACTATAATGTGGTAGTAGACAAGCAATGACTTCAAGTCTTCAAATGGACAACAAACTTATTTAAAAAGGTTTCTAGATCTGGGAGGTGTCCAGACTCTTCACCTGATCTCCTGCTCAGCCCACCTTTGATGGCTTCAAGCTCAAAGTTACCAGCAGATGATGACTTCACTACTGTAAGGATCAGTTTTATGACCGAGGTCAAACCTTGGATGGGACGTTGTGTCTCCAGGAGTCGCCATGTTTACCAACAGCTTTATCAGGGATAATAGGGAAGAGAAATAGGATGTGGCAACAATCATCTTGACCTGAAAGCAATTTCTTGAAGATAATAAAGACGGAGAACTAACATTGTGCTTCCAGCTTGTGTTAACCATGTTCTGTAGATAGATGTACTTTAGGATGCCTTGCCTCAAGACACAGCTTACTCCCATCATGGAAGTGCTGGTCTCACTGGAGTGCCTCGTTGGACTCTTACTGTAATACCATGATTTTTAATTTTTTTTGGTTGGTTGGTTTTTTTGTTGCTGGAACTGAAATTGCAGTTCTCACACTACTTAAAAAACAGGAGATGCAGGGATTATCAGATACATTTCTTTCCTCAAGTGGTGGATAAGAAGAGCTGGGAATTGAGCCTGAAAAGGCATGAGGTCTTCTCACCTGTGCAGAGATGAAGTATGAGCTCTTAATGATTGTGTCCAGATATTCTTACCTTCACTTTGTGGCATTTTTGTCTAATTAAAAGTTCCAGAAAGAGGTGATGACATGGATATCCAGTTTCATTGCCTGTGCTTCAAAACTTCAAAAACAGGTAATAAAATATTACACTTGGGGAAGACAAGTGTGAAATAAAGGACATTCTTTTTCCCCATTGATCCTGAGGCTCATTAAATTATCTCTTGAGTTCTCATTAGTAAAAATAAATAAATTCCTGTGAAATACATTTTCCACAAGTGTATAACATCATGTAGGTGTTTGAAATAGACTGTATGTATTGGCATGTCATGCCATGTCCTGGCTGCTGAATTGCATTAACTTTTCATGGATGTCAGTGTGATTTAATTGTGCAAAAGGCTCCTGTTGCGGGACTGTAGATGCCAGACCCAAGTCCTCTTGCTGTCATTGCAGGGAATCCAAATAAAAGGCACAGATGTTAATCTTTGACTTGCTGTAAAACAAAATCAATTCCAGGTAAGATGACCAAGTGCATTTTCTACAGTTACTGTAGAAAATGATAATTGCATTTGTATTTAAAATGAAACCTTTTGTTAGTGCAGTTTCAGTACAGGGACGACCTCTGGTTTTTGTTGGAAAAAAGGAGTTGTCATAGCAAACACGTGTCATGGAAGAGCCTCAACAAAGGTTTCCTGGGTTAAGTACTGCAGAGACGCTCTCGCTAGCAGAGTGGGAGTTAGCTTGGCTGTCTCTTCTGTTTCGCTTTCTAACCCTCATTCATCAGACTGGCCTGCCCCAACCTGTAATTCTACTTTCAAGCCCAGCTGGGAGCTAGTCTGCATGGCTCTCCCACCACGTCTGGCCCCATCAACTCTGCACTTTTAGTTAAACCTTGCTGTTTAGCCTGATTATTGGCATTAATCACAGGTAAGTAATAATGCTTTAGCCTAAATCTAGCTTTGAGACCTATGTCCATTAACTGGGTCAGCAAAAAAAGTGAGGTTAATTTATGCTTCAGTGCCTTTGCAAATCATGGTCTGGCATTGTTGTGTCTATAACCACTAGATAGAAATGATTTTGAGGATGGTGGCTGCATTCAGCAGTTTGCACTGGGACTTGGGCAGAGAGCACCACTGTTCATTTCTTTCTTTTTAGGAGCTGGACTGTTTTTTTTGTGCAGCAGTGGAATTGGTAAGAAGACCAGTTTTGCTGCTTATACCTGTGGGGGGGGGGGGAAACAGATGCCAGCTACCTGAGTGTCAGACTTTGGGGTAGGTTTTTTATTTTGGTTTGGTTTGGTTCTTTCTCCCTGCAGCTGCCAGCAGTAAAGTTGGAAGGTGTGGCTCCTAAAACGTCAGGCTGAAACTCTGCTCCCAGATGTAACTAGTTCTGCACGTGGTTAAAATCTGTGTCTTTTCACAACTTCAGTTATATCTGGGAATAATTTGTGACATGTGAGCTCTGCCAGAGCTTCTACGTGTGCTCTTACTCAAAGGTAAAGCCGCAAAGCCAACATGACCAGGTGTAAAAGTGTCTCCATTCAGATGCTGTAGCAGTTTAGTACATAGCCGATTATGTGATTGACCTAAAGCAGTATGTTTTCAGTGTAGACAGTCCCCTAGAGCAGGGTTACCAAGCTCTGCTGAGAAGTTTTACTGACATTTGCTCAACAAGAATAAATGCAGTGACTCCAGGTCAGCCAGATGTCCCTTTAGCTAGAATCTGTGCTGGTGCAGTGCACTTGGTTCATAGGAAGGAGAGCAGGTAGAAATGCAGAATTGCCCTCAGAAATGTAGGTGATCCCGTGAGTACAGGACCTCAATAGGCCTTGGCAAGTTTGTGTATATTATTCTGAGAAATCCTTGCTTAGAGTAATTCCTGTTTTTCTCTAAGTGGTTTCACTTCACGGCACTAGCATAGCTGCAGTTTTACTCTGCCTTACAGAAAATACGATTCTGTATCATCCTATAGGACAAATAAAGGCATGGAAAACTGAATTGTAGGGGGATACCAAATCACTGAGGTTGTATTAATATCAAAGTGTATCTACCAGACCTTACTATATCTTCATGCCCACTCCTTCCAAGTGCTAGTCCCAGCCAGGTCAATGGAAGCAAAGCATTAACTTTCTGCAGCTGAAGCTAAAAGCATTTGTTTCGTTATTGCAGATCACACTTAAGTTGCTATGCCAGTGTGCTGTGTGTGTATTCAAGCACAGATTGCTTGAGGGTGATTTTTAAAGCCCAAGCAAGTTGCCAGGCAGGGTTCCAGAGAAAGGTATTTCATACTGCCTGATCTAAAACTAGCAAGTGAAACTTGATAAGTAAGTGGATTATCATGAAAAAGGAAGTTTCTTTCCAGGCTTTAGATTAAGCTGAGATTCATCTTCAGCCAAGCATTTCAGTACCTGTAAATGTGTGACGGATGAGGCTGTTGAATTCTAGATTTTCCTTCTTTGCTGCTCTTGCATTAAAACTGGTGTCTCAGAGTCTGATCAGGCTTCCTAGCAAAGCTGGGAACTGCAGCGGATTTTCTTCTGCCTGCTGAAAATTGTGAAGTGATGAGAGACATCACACCAGTATTTAGTCTTTGTGCTGTTCCTGGGCTTGCCAAAGTAATTCATGCTTCCATCTCACATTACCAGATTTTTGGTGCTAATTTGCTGTAAAGGATTGTGTTAAAAAATCCATATTTATGAGGGATGTTAAAACATAAAGTAATTATATGGTTTTCAATTACATAAACATCAACATGCAATGGGAATTAGAAGCTGAATAATTAATTTTCTGTTTATTTGTAATATATAGCCTATGCAAACAGTAAAACCTGGAGAATGAGTGGGGGAGGAGTGTGGAGGGTATGGTGTCATAAAGTGTTTTTAGCATCTCTGTTCAAGTTCAGTTCAGATGTCAAAACAGGTATGGGCTATTAAGGGCGGTCACAACCTGGTGAGTGGGAAGCGTTGGGTTCAGAACTCCTGTTGATACCTATGCCCTATGATTAAATAGTTTCCATTAACATGGAAAATAAAATGTTTAACATGGAACATTAACATGGAAACATAAAATGTTTCCATTAACGTGGCTGAAGGCAGGGACAGTTGAGAGTGTCTGTTCACATGTCCTGAGCACAGAGGTGGCAGCAGCTGGAGCCGCCTGATGCTCGCTGCTGCTGGTGTGGAAAATGACCTTGGGCAGTTTGGGTTGTGTGCCTGATCTCTATTTTGCATGGGAAAAATACCAAACTTTTAACTTTTGAAAGGTTTATAAGAGATTATTAAGTCATTTGAAGAAAATAAATATAATTAATCATTTCTGAATATTGTCAGTCACCTGCAGTACACCAGCCAGTCACTGTGGGGGTCTGGTCTTAAATTGTCATTTCCCTCTGCCTCCTTCATTCTGAATAGCAAGCAAACACCAGCCTTGATTGAGTGATGGCTGTCAGGAAAACACTTTTAAGACTTTTTGAGGCAGGTTTTTCCGTGGCAAACAAGTGTTTATGGTTCTCTATGGGAGAAGACTTAGGGCTATGCTGCAGCACAAGTTCTAGACCTCAGAGGTTTTCTGAACTAAGACTTGAACTGTTGTGTCAGATAACTGAAGTCCCTGGCAGCTGGAGCCTTGCTGACTGGTTTGTGAGGAGGTGGTTCGGACTTAGTTTAAGGGAAAGGGAACATTATGTGCAATTAAAATGGAAGCTCTGCAAGGTTTTTTGCACTGATACTTGTAAGAACCCATAGTTGTAAGGAATATTGTATGGGAAAGAGAGTGTCCTTACAGTAAGTGACCATCAAATTTAACTTTCTTTTTTCATACTCTAGAATTAGGAAACAGTAAGTATGTGACTTCAGGAATGCAATGCATTCCCAGTGAGGGAAGTTGTATCCTTGTTTTGAAGCTAGTCAATTGTGATCAACCACAAAAAAGGGGATGAGAAGACCGTATGTTCCATTCAAAACTGAACAAACTCCAGGTTGATTTTTTTGGATGTTTTTACTTGGTATTAAAGCCGAATTTGTCTGACCAGATTGGAACAGGTGTGTTGGGGATAGGTTAGATAGGGAGGTTCTTCAGAGATGGGCTCAGGCAGCAGGGTGGCTACAGCAGGAATGAGAGGATGGAAGCAGCTGTTGTGATAAAAGATGAGGCCTGGTGGCAGTGAGCACAGCTTGCTGTGCAAATAGCAGTGCACATCATAGGTAGAGGCTTAAGCCATGCTCCTCCTGCCTTTTTTTTTTTTTAATTGCATTTTATGAAAGGATCAGTTGGCCATGGTCTTGTCAATTGCTATTGTGTGGGAGGCAGCTCATAGAATTAAGACTGAGACGGTGGTAGCCTGCTGTTCGTATGCACACACGATCAGTTTTGTGATGAATTACCTGCCAAGGTTTACAATCCTGAGCCCAAATTCTTGGTTTTTTCGTTGAGTTCACAGCACAAGTGTGAATCACTGAGTGTTAGTAGAAGCCATTGCTGGCCTCTCCCTTGTTTTCCAGACTACCTTTTGCACCTCTTGATATGTAAATCCCAGTTGATGGTTAGTTGGCAGCCATATGAGATCAGGTTCTAGCCGTGACTGATAATTGCAAGAAAATAGTCAGAGAGTGCCTTCTTGGCCAAGGTAGATGTAATTCAAGACTCTGTATGTGAAGGACGTTGGCTGGAGGTGCCTGAGGAAATGTGCAAATGTGGTGTTGTGAGCGCACATTTTGGAGACATATCCCAACAGATGCTTCTGCAAGCTGTATGGTCTGTCTGAGGTGGAAACCAAGCACATGGAAAAACACTGTGCAATGAGTTAACCTTTGAATAATGAATTTCCCAGCAAGGTACAGGAATGCTTTTGGTTTGTGTCTTTCTTACCTGTACATCGGTAATACGGTCAATCTTTCCAGAAAGCCTGGTGTAAATACAGAGTAGAGGAAACATGCTGAACCTGTTTCTCCTGTTTCTGTGCTCTTTCGTTCATCATTTCACCCTCACCATATCCTCTACTTTCTTTTGTTGGAAAAACTCTTCAAGTAAAGAAATTAAGTCAAATTTGTGCTTTCCCCACTGTTTTTTTTTAAATTGCCTTCTTTCCTGTAAGCCATCAGGGTTTCTTTTTCTGTTTGTTTGCTTTCTGGTTTCTTTCTGTCTTCAGTGTTTGCATCTTGCTCTTTTGTCACATGTTTGTTTTTGGCTTTTCTGGAGGTGTCAGACAAGGGGAACTGTACACTAAGCCATATCCAGACTTTGCTCTTCTACCTCTAGTTAAAACACCACAAAGTTTTGTTGCTCTGTTCAGGTAAATCTTTCCTACTGAATCATTGTTCTCCTATTCTTGTGTCACCCTGCAGGGGCAGGAGATCATCTAGGCTTAAAACATAAACAAATATAAGAAAACCGTCAAAACCCACGGGCAGGAGGAATCACACATCTCCCTGAGAAGACTGGGTATACATTCCTTTCTGTTCCATCTCTGGACCACCTCTCTTCTCTCCAATGCAATTGCCAGACGGTGGCCCTCTACAAGAACATTGTCAGCTGGCAGTATTCATAGCATCCGTGTGTTTCTTTCAGCAGAGATTTAATGTAAGTTTAGTGGTGTCTGCAGTTCACAATCAGGTGAGAAAAGGAGTCAGTTTCCACTCTGGTTGTGCTATAGCTGTTAGAGCAGGAACTTCCTTTCTGCCTTTTTTGCCATATTATTTGTACTGCTTATAGTTTGTGGCCGTGATTTATAGCGCATGTCACGAGTTTCTCTGATGCTGCTAGCAATTCCCTGCCTGTGGTTTGCTAGGTGGGGGCAGTGTCCTGATGCTTTTGACATAAGGTGTATTTGTTGGCTGCAGTACATTCCCACTGGACACCGGAACCAAGCCCTTGCAGTGGAAAGAGGTGGTGGGGGTTGGGGGGTGTCTTGAAAGAGGTTGCTGCATTAAACATCTGCTAGAGGAGGAAGTTTCCACAAGAACTGGGTTAACAGTTTGCTTCTGGAGTGTAAGCTGGGGGCAAGCCTTTGGCCAACCCCAGCCATGTGCAGCACACAGCAGCAAATGTGGCTCTGCAGAGGCTGGGGTGCAGAGCAGGAACTGTTGCCCGCTCATACATTAAAAGGGAGGAGGAAGAGGAAGCCTTTGCAGCTGGGTTGAGTGCAGGCTGCTGCCAGCAGTTGTCTAGAAGCATTCCTCACTGCTGTGACTTCTGTGAGTGGTGCTTCAGAGAAAAATCTCCCCTGGCTTTTTTCAACCACAAGTCTTTGTCATGCGTAACAGGGTGGAGTTCTCTGCAGAGCTCTTCCCCAAGTTTTTCAGTTGTGGGAGACAGGGGACGGAAAAACATTATTCAGACTTCTTCAATTTGTTGCTTTCCAGGGGCTGCAGAACTGTCTCTCCAAAACCATTACTTTACTCTTACGGCAGTTGCCTCTGGAATTACAATCACATCATATTCTGTCTCTTCTCCTGGTAGTTAGGATGGGCTTCTTTAGCTTCTTCCTTTTTCTTTCTTTTCTTTTTCATACCCTTTTCCCTTCTACTTTTACTATGCAGTGAGAGAGCCAGGGAAATGAAGAGGGTGCTTCACACCCCTGCCCTTTTCACATTGAGAAAGGAACATGTCTCTCTTATGCCTGCTGTGGCTCTATCCCAACAAGAAAGCCAAAAACTGTGAAGTGGGTTTTTTTCCAAAGCATATGTTTAGATGCACGAGTAAGGTCAACTTCTAGTAGGTTCTGTACTCTTAGGCAAATTTGAAAAGATCTCCCTTTTTATATAAGGTCAATGTGGGTTTTCTTTAAACAAGGTAAATAATGAAGCACCGAAGATGACTTAATACAAGCAAGGCTTCTCCCTGCTTGAAAGAATGCTGACTGGAGCAGATATCAGAGTCCTTATTTCCACTTATTTCCTTGTTAGAGGCTTCAAAAAGGATCACCGTATCCTGACAATTCAGTTTGCCCTGTCCTGCACCACTCTCCTATGCTTTGTTCAGTCTAAGTTTCAATGCCTCAGGCTGTGAGGATTTAATTACTATTTCTGGGGGATTATTGTAACTGCAGCTCTTACATGTTTTCCTGTTCTAGCTTCACCTCTGCTCTAAAGCCAAGGAAAACTCAAGTGTTACATAGCCTGTGTGGTTTCAGGGCCTCTACAAGCCTGTAGTGCAGAATGGCTCTTAACTTTTACCTTTCCTTTGCCTTTTGCATCCAGAACAAACTCTAGATCTTTGATTTTCTTAATAGGGTAGTGCATTTATCTCAGTTGTTTTGGGTGAAAACCAGTGCTGAGATTAATGTGCTTTGCCCTACACTGGGCTGCTTCCAGTCTTTCTGTGAACTGTACATTAAATGTGCTCCCTGCTTTTAATGAACACTCCATCCCAGCTGCATTTTTTTCATTACTATTTTGTGGACCAGTTCTTGCTGGGTCTTGCTAAATAACTCTTGAAAGAGGATTCTCATTTTCCAGAGGTAGGATCATGTAGTGCTGAGCTTGTCTTTCAGCTTGTTACTTTTCCAGTGGTTAGATCAGCTGCATTTAGGCCCATTTTGTCATTAGGAAGTTATTAAACTGCTGCCCTGTGGCTTCATCTTCAAACACCGACCTTTCTATTGACGTTTTGTGCGTGGTTCATCCTGTCCTGATCTCATTCTGTCCTCTGCATTCTATCTGTTATGAGGTATTTTCTCTGCTAGTCTCATGTGTTTGCATAGGCGCTTCATTTCAGAGGAGTACAAGAGGGATACAGATGTTATGACTTCATTTTTTATTATTTATTATACTGTTTGGGCTTTTTTGATCTCTGGAACTCAAAACAATGATCAAACAAGGATTCTCTTTCATTTTTCTTGGCACTAGTTCTCTCTCCATGGATGGAAGTGACTGAGGCTGATTTGCAGAGTCAGTGACTGGTAAATCACATGAATCCATCCTCAGTCCAGCTGAATTTATTACCTATTTATGTTTTTGCTGGATCTCAATTTCTGAACCTTACTTTTGCCCTACATAGTTTCCATTTAGTGTTTCAGACTGAAAGTGTATCTCGTGAGCCTTGGGGGTAAATGCTTGGGAGTTTCCCCCTCCCTATTTAGCTTGTTCCTTGGGCAAGATCCAGTTCCAGGCCCTTGTCCCCTGCCTGGCCCAGGGAATGGCCAGGGCTCGTTGCAGGGAGGGAGCTCTGCCTGGTGTCCAGCTGCTTTTCCAGGGGAAAGGTAGCTCTGCTGCATCCTCAGCAAGTGCTCAACAGCATTTGTTTTCTTAGGCACTTTCAAGCTGTATGAAAATAATTTCATGCAGCAGAAAAGTGTTCTACTTGCCAAGTATTGCATGAAATGTCCCTAAAACAGATCTGGTAAGGAGACCGTCCATGGGAGGGTAGAAGGAGAAGAGTAAGAAAATAATAGAAACTGTGAGAGGGAATTCAGTGTGGTAGAAACAGGGATCTCTTTGGCCATAATAGTGAAATCTCTGAGTCCCTCTTGTCCTTTCTTCCATCCCACCAGTATCTCTTAAAACTTCCAGTTGTTGCTGCTGCTTATTAAAAGGTGTTTTCCTTCTGTCGTTCCTTGCTCCATCTCACATTCATTCACTGGCAGTGCTGCACCAGCCCCTGTCTCACCACTGCTGGTGAAAATCCTTTCCTTTGCCCTTCAGGCAGAGTGCCTGGAAGGGCAGGTGGATGTTCAGTGGTTTTCATTTGCTGAGACTGGGTGCTCTGCTGAAATGAGGGAGTACGTTACCCACTGTAAAACACAAAAAGGAGCGCTTATTGCTTGTAATGGTTATTCTGAGGGCACTCTGTTCTCTCTCTAACTGGGGAGAATTCTCTGGTGTCCCCCACACCAGCTTATTTGGCATTTTCTGGTGAATCTGAAAGGGATGCTGCCTGTTGGACAGTGTCTCTTAGTGACATGAGAAGCTCTCGGTTTTTCTGCTGTGGGCATGGCAGTTTCATGTCACCCTTTCCCTGGGCAGTTTTCCACCTCTGGTGGTAAATGGTGTGTGGTAGGGCTGCTGTTTGGCTGATGTGGTTTTAGTTCTGTTGGTGGAGACGTGGTAGTGGGAAAGGTGCAAAAGTAGATGTAAGTGGGCAACAAGGTCCTTTACCACAATGCAGTTTAAGAAAGGAGAGGGAGAGGTCTATTCTCTGACAGTGAAGTCTAAGTAGGAGCATTTTCAGAAGAGATTATCAACCTGTCTTTTCCCTCTTGATTTCAGGCTGTGCCTTAGCCATATGTTCTGTCAGCCCTGGAGAAAGCTGCTGCTTTCTCTAGTTTCACTTGCTTAACCAAGGTTATGAATGTTCATTCCTTGCAAGGACAAAACTCCTGTCTGTTGTAATTTAAAAGCATTTACTATTATGAATTATGATGCCACCTGTGTTCTGCCCAGGTGGGCTTTAAATGAGGCACAGGTTTGGTTCATCGAGAGACAACTGTCGCTGCAGCAGGAATCCTTAGTGCTGGTGTAGTTCTCATTCCTACAGGACAGAGGGAATTTCCCACTCTACAGACTCACCATCATTTCTTACAACTTATCACTGTATCTTATGCTGTGTTGCCTAAAATATACATCTTTAAAATGCTTCCAGATAGACTTCCAGAGCTCAGGTTGTTCAGTCTGTCTTCTTTTAGGTACATCCTACTGTCAGTTTTTCCTTGCAAACTAGCAGTAGCTAAATTCATTACAAGAGCTTGCTCAGAAGAGACAGGTTCAGATAAGTCCAGAAGGCAAAGTGGGAGTCCTGAGAGCTCACACAGAGGGAACTGCTTTGCTCTCTGTGAACACTGTGCTGTGGTAGTGGCAGTTGTGGGGTTTTTTTCCCTTTCCAGAGGAATTGCATTGAGGGTGATAGGGCACAGACTAAGGGCAGTTGTAAATGTCAATTCATGTGAAAAATGCCAATAAGTTGCAAATCAGGTATTGACACTTAAAATACAGGACTGTATTTCAGTGAGGATCTTCTGCTTTCATCTGAGACAAAGCCTTGAATACTGTGAATCTTCTAGCCTGGTGGTGGGGCAGTGTTCCTGATAAAAGTGAGAATTTCACTTGCTGAATTCCTATTTTTTACTGTTGGCAGTAGCTTTTTTCTTCCCTTTCTTCCTGTCTTGTATTGTCACAGGCATCTCAGGAAACTCATTTACCCTAATCCGGTGTTTGATTTACGAGACCCAATGAGCTAATAGCTTGAGAATAGATTGCTGTAGCAATTGCATTCATAAATATCATGAACAGCCTCCTTAAAGTGGTGTTTGATTACTTGAGACAAAGCTTTCAAAACATTAAAACAGTTTAAAATAATCACTTGGCTAAAGCAGTAAAGTTCTGTGGATGCATTTCATTTTTCATAACCCTCTATTTATTTGCCTTTTCAGAAAATGGACAAGAAGCCTGTATTAAAAAGTAATTAAACCTGCAACCCAAGCAAGACACAGAAAATTCAAAATTTAATGCTAATGCAGTTTTTTCATTTTGCAGATGATTGTTGCCCACTCACATGCACACAAGTATGCACATCATTAACAATGACAAAGAGCTGACTGTTAACTTTGAAATTCTTGGTTTCCAGGAGTTTATTTCACAATCTTATTATGTAAATGTGGTTTTGTTAACTTGTGCAGTTGCCAGGAGAATTAGCGTCTGTCTATAGAGCTGCATGAGATGCATCCGCAAAAGCTGGGAAGGACTATCTGTTCTGTTGAACAAGAGTCATGTTGCTTTGATTTATAACTAATCTTTAGAAGTTTAAAGCATCCTGACAGCATAAACCAAACAAATCTAACAGTGTGATGGCAGTGTTTGCCAAATGAGACTGTGCTGCACAGCATTGTGTGCATCCCACTAAGGCTTGGGGGGTTACTGCTGCATAATTGCTGGCTTTCCTAAAGAAAAGGTGCATGTCGTGAGGCTGTGTGAAAATGCACAGAACAAAAATTTCTGGCTGTTTGGTTACAAAAGAATTAGTGTGGGGTCCCTAATTTTTTTTAATACAACACAGGAAGTGTTTGTTGGGGCAGTGATATTTGACAAAGCCTTGTTCCTGTTACATCTGGAGACGTGATGTATTTGTTTTTGATTGTATGTCTGATTGAGCATGAGGGGAATGAGAACATCCCATGAAACACCCCATTGCCTGGAACTCTCCTGGCTGGAGGGCAGCTCTGGGAGTTCCCACATCAGGTAGTTCACCTACCAAAAAAGTAGAATTAGAAAGCTCATTAGAGTCTACTACTTATGGGTGGTAGTCATGTGCAGGCAGAAGCTGGTATGGACAGGTGATGTGCATGGGAGGATTTATTTGCAATGGTAGAATAGTGTTCTTCTGTGAAGCTACAATATACGGTACGTGGCGCCAAAGTTACTTTTTGTGAGTGCTGTCAAATGCTATTGGAAATAGCATTCACAAATTGTCCCATCCTTCTGTGAAAATAAATTCCTTCTAGCTTTTCGTGGTGGCAAAGGGGATTCAACAGGCAGATGGTTCAAGATCATACTTCAAGACACATCAGTTAACATGTCTTTAACCTTGAAAGGTTGTCAGTCCATGAATTCTGACATTGAAGCTTGCAGTGGATGAAGTTGGAATTGCTATTCAGGATGGAAGTGAATTTCACCTGTTAAATAGAGAATTTTATGTTTGGCAAAGAACTTTCCTCTGTAGGTCTGTGTTATGCCAAGAACATGGAGAATGCAGCTTCTTAGCACTACTAGACTTGTAGTTTGATTGTTGCACAATATTTAGTAAATGATATATGTAGCTAGAGGTGAGTGTCAGGTTTTTTTCAATATGGAAATCTGATCACTTCCATGTGGTTTTAATAACTTGATAATTACTCAATATAACCTCTGCAAGTGTCTTTACAGCACAGTCTGCTTTGAACACTACTCCTCATGCTCACACCGGTGAGGTAAATCAGTTGAATTTTTTGTTGTCCTGGCATCTGCAGCCAGATAGGAAAGAAGATAAGGCTTCATTCTGAGGCACTGAACCATCACAGGTTCGTCACACCCCAAGTGCTGTCTCGCTGTCGGGGGAGACTTGTGAGCTGCAGTGTGAGTGTTCAGTGGTAAAACCTGCCACCCTCTGCAATGTGCATGGTCTTGCATTCCAGAGAACAGCAGATCCAGAGCATCTCTGCTGCTGGTGGGCTCATTTTCCATGATCTGCATATTCAGCTCATCACTGTGGGCTTTAACAGTCAAAACTTTTTGTTTTGCTCCTTGTCCAATACAGAGATTGATTTGAAAGATGAAATACTTTCCATATTTTGCCCCAGATATTTTGCTGTGGATATTCCTGTTTCATCACATTTTTATGACTTGAAAATAGGCCACTTCAGACACTTTGCCGTATAAAAATTGAGTTAGACCTTTCTCAAGATGAACCTTTAAAATTAGAAACTTCACACTTGAATGTCAGAATTGTGTATAATTTCCTGTGTTGACAACTACATGGCCTCTGTCACGGATGAGTGAAATGTCTTGAGCTGTTGCTGAGTAAGTTTGTGCCTGTTTCAAGAGCTGCTGTGCTTCTGTGGTACAGATAAAGAAGTCAGCTCTGGGTTGTGTTGTGGCTGAGCTTTTCTGGTGTGTTACAGTCACTACAGGGATTATCAGCCTTTCATATAATTGTGCCATGCCGGGATTATGCCAGTTATATTTTTCTTCTGTTTTGCTATTAATGGTATCATGTAAGTGCTGAGTTTGTTTTGGGCTTAAAATTGTTAGAGCAAAGGGAAGATCATTTTTCTCTGGGCTACACATAGAAAGCTCTGGAATAATATGTTTGATTTTCTATCAGAATAACTTGCCATCGCCTCTGTCACTCCAGCGGGTAATGTTTTCCCTTCTGGTTCCCATTACTATAATTAAATGCATTCAGAGCATTCTGTTTCTGTCTATTAACATGTAATCATGTGATTGATTCTTGTATGCCAAGTAGGTCTTTTTTCCAAAGGAAATATTTATTTACATGAGTTTTCAGATCAGCTATGTAAATCAAGTGCTTATGAGAGGCACTTTGACGTGCAGCTTGAACACGGGTATTTCCAGCTTCCGTCCTCTGCACTTCTCCCTCATGTACCTCCACAGCTTTCTGCTACTTTAATTGTTAGTTCCCTTACTACCATGCTTAGTCAAATGTTCAAAGCACTGGTTATTTAACTTGCCAAGAGAAGATGTTACTGTATCCTGTGGATTTTTTTTATTGATCAGGATTTAGTGGGAGGCTGACTTGCCTTTCTGAACAGATTGCTTGTGTCAAGGAAAGCTGCTGACCAAGGATATTTTTAGACATTGTTAATGATCCAGAGAATGTACTGTCAAATATTTTCTTTTCAGTCTATTTTATTTCTTTGGCATCACATCAGGTTAACATTAAGCTTTTTGTGTTTGCATCCTTTTGTACTATAAATTCTTTGCCTTCTTTGTGATAACTGTATGCAAACCGTGTGACTCTGATTGTTTCTCTACCCTCTGTTTCTTTTGTTCCCTGATCCATGGGAATAATATTGCCCCTGAACTACAGCAGAATTTCTAAAAGTAGCCAGTTACTGTAAAAATGAACAAACCTAAAGCACTCATACAAACACCCTGTTTTTCAACCCCAAAGAATTAAAACGTATGCCCATGGATAAGGCATTGATGATCAATACTGTCTTCCTTCAAACTGCCTCGTACCAGAGGATAGGATCGGTATGAGACCGTGAGTCCAGACTCATTAATCCTGGGAACGCATGCTGTTCTGTCAGTCAGAGGTACAGATTTGGCCAATATTTTTGTTGATAACCGCAACATTGAATTTAGGTCAGCTGAAGAAAGACTGACGATGCCTATCCAGCATAATGTTTTCAGACACAGGCACTTGTTTTGAAGAAATTCCTTAACCCAAAGAAGCACTTTGCATTATGGCCCAGGTATTTTTGATTTCAGACTGCAGACTTGTGCTGGGGATGCAGTGGCTCAGCAGAATGTCACTAATCTAGGAAAGGTGTTGAAGCCCCATCTGTGAGCAGACACTCACTGCATGCTTCATTTACAACCATCCTGTGCTGAATAGACTTCACCTAAAAGCAGGAGCTGTCTTAATCTTCAGAGACGTAAAGAGAGGATGTTGTAATGTCATTTCTTTATCCTGAATCTTCCAGTCCATTATGGCTTCAAAATTTATTGTTGTTTGTACTCCAGACCAATTGCAAAGTAAATGAGAACATCCCAGCTGCTTGTGCCGGCGTAAATGTGGCTGCATTGACAGACTCGGGAGCAGGGCATTGCTAAGAAGTCTTGTGATCTTAATCTGCTGTTTTATTGATATTATAATGATTCTAATGATCCCTCTGTAACAGAGCATCTTACTAGGGAAGAAGGATTTTCTAGGTGTATTTGTGGAGCTTAGCTTTTTGAATGCATCCTCCAGAGAAGGAAGGGAGCTGCTGGAGGGAGTCTGACATTTAGTCATGCATTTGACAGTGCAATTCAGAGTGCTTACTTGCTGAATATGTGAAGGTATTCCTTGCTCTAGATCCTTCTCAGTGTTACTAAGAGGATCTGCATTGTTGGCAACTGGTTTTGCAAATCAAGGAAGATACCATTTTTATTTTTAAAATTACTTTTCTGCTATTTCTAGTCTGCTTTTAGCTAGAGGAGAAATAGAGGAATGATCTGTCTAAAGGCTTCCTGACACACTGTAGTTGTCACCAGAGATCATAAAGATGAAAAAAGGCATCCTTGACACTTGGGCCATCTAATCAAAGAATTGAAAGAATGAATTTAGTTCCTTGATCATCTGTGATCCTACTATGTGACTTAAAGCAAGTTTCTGTCACAATAATTTTTCCCCCAAATTTTTAAGATAGCAGTAGCACTTCCTTTATCTTCAAGGGGTATAGTTGGAGATTATATAAATGATTTGTTGATTGCTTACTTAATCATAGAATCATAGACTGGTTTGGGTCGGAGGGACTTGAAAGATCGTCTAGTTCCAAGCCCTCTGCCAGGGGCAGGGACACTTTCCACTGGATCAGTTTGCTCAGAGCCTCATCCACCCTGGCCGTGGATAGGATGGGGGATCCATGATTTCTCTGGACAACCACTTCCAGTGTCTCAGCTCCCTCACCATAAGTAATTTCTTTCTAATACCTAATCTGAATCTGCTCTCAGTTTAGAGCCATGTCCCTTTGTCCTGTCACTTCATGCCCTTGTAAAAAGACATAAAAAGACAGTAACAATTAGTGTTCTGTCATTTATATCCACCAGGACAGAAACGTACTGTCACAAGTTCACTTAAAAACGTTGCTCAGGAAGCAGCTGGGAATCCATTTCTCCTTTGGACATGTCCTTGGAAAAGTTAGGAGTTAATTCATGCAGTTCCCCAGGGCACCTACAACAAAGTGTTTCGGAATAGGGTGATCTTGATTGGATCCTGCTGTATGTTTGCAGTTCAGTTCAAATTGTGTCCTAGTAGATTATTTCACTTCTAGCAATGTGGAGCTCCTGTATGTGGAGTTACCTAAAAAAGCTTTTAATTCTTTGTTACCCTGATTGCCAGCAGAACTGCTGTGTGACCTCTGCATGGGTGAAATGGGCATTTTTCTGTGTAATTTTTCTGGAAAATGCTTGTATCAATCAGCAATTTGAAGTGCAAGAGAAAAAAATGTAGTTCTCCTTCTGATCAATACAGTCTGATTCTAGACATTAGTCTTTGTTTCTAGCATGACTCTTTTATGCCTTGTTAATCCTCTTGAGCAGCAAGAAGACGGTTTAATACTGAAGATCCATTTCACCTAGGAATTCCTGTAAGATAACCCTTTAGAGTCATGTAAATAAATAATGTGAGGACAAGAGGATATTTGCAAAATAAGCATTTACATTATGATCTCAAAATACTCACTCTGACCTCTAAATCTCTCTATCAAATGTTGTTATCCTTTTTCATATTTTTACATTCTCATTTAAAATTAGTCCAGTAATTAAATAGAACTATCAGAATATCAGAATATGATTAAGTCACTCTTTTGCTTTGTCTGTACAATAATGATGAATGGAAGTTCATCATTTGTCTCTTATTCTCTGTTTTGTTTGGGGTTTTTTTATTGGGTATTTTTTGCTTACACAGGTAATTTTTGTCTTTTGAGAGGATAAAGTGCTTGGATAGCCTTTTTGTAGTCTTGACATATAATTCTAATGACTCTAGGTATGTTATCCCTGCTTCTGATTTTGTGTGGGTTTTTTTTTCATTGAGCCTGCTATGCATTAGAAAGTCATATTTTAGTTCTTTGAAAGACTGTCTTCATTAATTAAATCCACTAATTATCAGGAAGAGATTAATACCTGCTCACTAAAACAATGCAATTAAAAGTGTTTCCAGAGTGTTCTTCCTCAAAAGACAAGTTTATGCTCATTCAGATCTACTCTTCTTGGAAATAGATAGAGAAAGAGTAATTTTTGTTGCAAATCAGTGATGAAGGCCCAAACATGAGAACAGTGAAGACACTGAGGCTCATTTGGTAAAATGGCTTTTGTTCTATTACAGAGATGGGGGAGAATTTTTGCTGTTACTAATTAACAGCAGGAAGAAGCATCTGGTGTTCTACTGAGGGTTTTTACTTGGAAAGTAATTTCTTTTTTAGCATCTTCATAATGATCATGTTCACACAGTCTGTGTACATGGTGGCCTCTGTTCCCCTGAAGTTACAGCATACAAGCCCCGTGGAGTTTGGGGGAAGACACAAGTGCTATGGAGCTACTAGAGAGAGGAGACTCATTGCTTCTTGATTTATTGACAATCCAAAGCTGGTATGCTCCTGTCCCCCCTCAACTCAGCAAAGAACAGCTCTTGTTTGTTAATTGTGTATAATTGATATGTGAGAGGACACTGTTTTGTTTCGGTGTCTTCAGAAGTTGAGTCTGAAAGGATACTTCTAAACCATTAAAATTCAAACCCATATATCATTCTGAAGACAATTCTGAATTTTATGTGTTTCTGTACATACTGAAAAGAATTAATATAAACCCCACATCACATAAAATATTATGTGGGTTATGTAGTTCACTGATGTGAATTCTATATTCAGTACTGCTCATTCAGCTGCTTCTGTTCAGTTTCTGTGCATAGCTAAGTGAAACAGTCCTCAGGTTACCCAAATTTAAAAGATATCAATAATTCTTTCCTGAATAAATGTGTTAGAAATACAGTATCTACCACTTTAAATCATCAGTTCAAAGAAAAGACCAGTCAAGCTGAAAATCCAGCGAATGGGGTCAGTACGTTGTGCGAGGCGAAAACATCATTCCCTTAAACAGTATGAAAGGTAAGTGAGAGGAACAGAGGTTGGAGCACTTATTAAAATTTATAGTAGTCAAGGAGCAATAAAACAGTTATCTATTATTGCATTTCTTCATGGTGGTCACACTTCCAAACAAGTATGATGTATATATCATATACACAGCTCTGTAATACTGAGCTAAGCAAAAATTAGAGCAATGCAATACTCAGCTCTGAGGAGGAGATCTGATGCTGGTGGTGACAGCAGTTTTTCACTTACCCAGTTGGGTGCGGAGGGATGCCATCCTAAGTTCCTCTGGGTTGTGTGGTCTCAGAATTGCCTTTTTACTTGAAAAAGAGTATACTATTACAAGTATTGTACCAAGATAAACGTTGGGACTTGCTTAAATTAAGTTTAGATGTTTTTCTTGTTTGTAGAGGTATGGGGGGAGGGAAGGAGAAGAAACAGTGCAAGAAAAGATTCATTTATTTAAAACTTCATGAATGCCAGATTTTGAGTCATTTTCTTTCTAAGTAGATCTGCAGTGTATGTCATTACCCACCCATTTCCTTTTAACCCAGTTAGAAGAAATGCGTACCCTGTGTTTTGAGGGGAAATGTGCTAAGAGGAAGGTTCTTGATTTTCCACTCTTGCAATCACTCCTCTCGTGGGCCAGGTGAATTGTATAAATAGCGTGGAGAAGACCTGGTTGAATATTTTCCTTATTTTTCAAAATTAAGTATTAATTTTTGAATCATTTAAAGATAGAAACAAGTGTTGATCCTAAGTGAAGCCCAGCGATGAAGGAAAGTGAAGCTGTGCAGGTCTCTGTGTGTGAAGACATGCCCAACAATACATTGCTGCTGACATGGTAATTTAAACTCAACCATACATGTATGTACACCTCAGCTTAAATATTCAGCTGACAGCTCTTGGATCACTTGGTCTCAGCAGGAGGGGAGGAGGCTGCATCCCTACTGTTGTCTAGATAGATTTCTACCAAGGATACCTGTTCTCATCCACATGTCCTACCTGGAAGCTGTTGGCTAACCTGTAGGCCACAAGACTGGTTTCTCACTCAGATGGAGGCTGTCTTACTTCAGCAGCACAGCACGTGAATAAATTTATATTTGCGTCAGTGCGAAAAATGAAATGTCTCTGTCGTTTCAGGCCTCAGCAAGTGCTTGGAAGGACCATACTAATACTGGAGCATGAAACTGTTACCAAGTACTGATCAAATTTGTTGTGAGTGCTTCACAGCCAGTCTTGAGATTTTGTTGGTGTTGTTGTTTTAAAAAAATCTTTTAAAAGAGTGGCTTTGTAGATGTTACTGAGAGGAATTCTGCAAGACTAGTTGCTGTGGGGGAATCAGTATTAAGATTGTCAAAATGTTAAGGACCTGATCTGAGTATAACATACTCCATTTTAAATGAGTAGTAAGTCAGCTGGTATTGTAGTAATTAATCTGATGTAAATGAGATTAAAATCAATATCAGATTAGTGGCTAATGGGACGGCACTCATTGGTGTGGGTGTGATTTCAGGGACTGGGGAGAAATTCCCATGGCCTATTCTGCTGTGCAAACTCTTCTTTGTTCTTTCCCCTGTTTTCTACTATGCTCTTCCTCTGTGCTTGAATTTGCAAGCTCTCCGAATTTGTAAATACAATTGAAGAGCTCTCCTTCGGAGAGAGCGTTTCAAAATTGCCTGCTAATCTCTGCTAGGAAAAATAAACCTGAAACCAGAACAGATGGGGAAAACTTATATTTATTAAATAGATGTTACAAAACTCAAATCTTTCTGCCTGATATTGGTGCAGTTGGCTTATATTCTTACTGTTCTTTGTCGAGCCCCAATTCTGTCTGATTTTCTCACACGCTTGCTTTATTGTTCCATGTTCCTTGCATTCAGCTTGCAGTACAGCTGGCTGACAGATGAGGGGGAATTGCATTTGTTTTTCTTTGAACAAACTGTATTAATTATAATGCCTCCCACTGGGCTTGCAGTTTGCTTTAAGTAGCACATATCATTAGCTTTTAAAAACTGACAGGATCATAAACTTTGTATTATTTTATCTTAAATGGTGTGTGATTTAAATGCACGGTATAACCACGAGGCAGAACAGCAAACCTGCACTCACAACTCCGGGTACTACAGAAAAATGTATTTTTCTTCCAGAGGAAAAAGCATCCGCATTAACTAGAAGGGGTATAAAGTTAATTTTTTTTAGTCAGGAGTGCAGGTTAATTGTTAACTGTTTGTCCAGAGCAATCAAAAGTGAACATAATTGCAGTCTTAACAGATGTGTTCTTTTCTCGTATACATGTATATATATATTACTGGAGAACAGGTTCCTGGCATGCTTTCTTCCTGCCAAAAAGCTTTTAGCAATGAGCAGCAGACTTAATCCATGGACACATTTTGCCTTGAATAGTGGAGGTCTGTATCTTCTGTTTCATGCTTTTTGGCCTATTTCAGAATATTCTTCTAGACAGATGAATGCATTTGCTTGCATCTTTTTATGATAATTTAATGATCAGGAGTTTGCCAGAGTGAAGGGGTGAAAGGAAAATTCCAGGATACCTGGTTTACTATAAGATACCAAGAAAAACAGTGAAGAGCATGTACTATGTGTTTTATTAGGGTGTCATTAGTTACAGGAGAAAGTCATAGCCTTGGACTATTTCTGTACAATTCAGTCTGAGTTAGGGTTTATTTGAATCACCCCTTGAAGTGTTAAAAATTCATGGTATAGGATGGATAGGAGTTTTCATGTGCTGGAAAAGAAGGAATTTGCATAAAGTATTTAAGATGTTTATCACACACCATGTATTGCCATGGCAAATGCTTATGCTTTGTGGCATGCATTCATCAAGTATAAGTAAATAGAACAGATGAAGTTGGTCTGTAGGGTTCAGATTAAAGGAAATTTTCCTTATTTAAGAAAGTATTTGCCTTGTATGACATAATGCAGTAGATTTTTTTCACTCAGCCCCTTATTTAAAAGGCAGTGCAGTATAAAGGATCATTAAATAAGGTTCATTAAGTGAAATGCTCTATATCCAGTTAGCAGTGAAACAGCAAGCAACTAGTAAGCAAATGAATAATTACATGTAGAGTTTCAACAAAGAAACTATGCCAAAGACGTAGTCAGAAAGAAAGTTTGTTGCTGATCTATCCCCCATATGCTGATGGTAATGGTTGAGACAACAGAATGAGAAGGATGTGATTTGAAAGATCTGTGCCACTGTATAGCAAGCAGTTAGTCCAAAAAGATACCTAGATTAATGCAGCTGAAGTGTTCTGTATCTGCTTCCATTTGGGTGCGGCAAAGCAGTTTGGCTTTGGTTTCACACGTGTATCTGACTGGGATGCTCTCAGCTGCAGTTCATTCACCAAAGACTCCTGTGGTGAAAGACTCACATGCACAAACAGGATTAAGTTCCACCAGAAATGTTTACATTTGCATCCACTTACCTCAGAAAGACCCAGCATAAGCTGATTGTCCCTTTCATCCTCTATCACGGTTACTTAAATCTTTGTTGGAGAATGGAACACCTTGCTGCTCTCATCCTAAAATGATTAACAGCAAAACACCTTAAGAGAGAGCCTTGAACTCTACAGCTTCAGGGTATGTGAGTGGAAACACTCCTTTTATTACATTTTACTGCTTTGTAGGAGAGAATTGGAGAGTCCTTGGGCTCGTAAGGGGGAGAAAGAGGAAGGATGATGCAAAAGAGGCATGGGAGGAGGCAGCTCTGTATTCCATTCTCCATAAGTAGGGTTCATGTATTTACATGTTGCACTGTACAGAAAAGCATAAGCAGTCCTTGCAAAAGATATGAGACTTGGCATGTCCTGTTTCCTGGGTGAACTTGGTGATTGTTAGGCCGCAAACCTAAAGGTTAGGTAGGTTCAGTAACTTGGGGGAGATGAAAGAATCACACAACCCCAATTTCCTTTGTTATCAGATGCTAGTGAAGAAGGAGAATAGAAGAATACTGATTTTGTGTTAAATGTCATAATGCTGCAGTTCTGTTACAGAATTAGCATGCAATGAAGAACATGCATAATATTTGTTCTGTACAATGAGTGTCAAGTTTGGAGTGTTTGTGTAAGATGCAGCATTGAAAAGAGGCTGTGTAGCACAGAATATGTCATTGTTTTCTCCTTGGGCTCTACAGATCCTATTACTTAAAAACTGGTTCAATTATTTTCCTGGATATGATCTCTTGGTACTCATCCTTAAAGCAACGTGAGTTTATTCCCAAGGGCAGAAAACATTTCCTTTACTGAAATTTGGCAAATCACTTTCAAAAGAATGCAATTTTTCTGAGTCTGAAAACCTGATTTATTGCTTAATCCCCACAGAGGATGTAGAAAGTGTCATATGTTATACGTTCTATGGTGTTTTTGTCTAGACACAGTATTAGAGTAGGGTTGCAAAGATACTCAGGAACATCTGCAATTTTTAAATGCAAGAGGACTGTATTACTAAGTACCTTCTCAGCTGCCAGTTGCTTTTCACTGAATACTTATGTTTTTTTAATAAATACAAATGTCTGTAGTTGCTTCCTACTAAACAGCTTTGCCCTGTTTTCAACTACTCAGATCTATCACTAAGCAAGTAATTGCTTTCATTGCTTGGGTTTTGCCCAGAACCAGAATCACTGTCTGCATCTGATACACAGCCTTTGAGATTCTTGGTCAAAAATCTTAGTGCAGAAAAAGGATGAAGACATACACAGATTTTCCGTCACAGAGGTCTGGAAATCAGTGTGTGGGTTTCAGATTGCTGACAGCTATCCCAGAAGTCCCTGTAGGACATAGCTCAGGAGAGAACAGAACTTCTTACAATCATCATGGTGGGTGTGTTCTTGGTCTCTTCCAAACCCCTGGTGTGAACAGGAGGAGACTCTGCTCACAGTGACAGTCCTCCCTCTCCTGTCTGATGGGAAATGCTTTGAACTGATGCCATGTGGCCTAAAAGACTTCTCTTGTCTTTCCCCTTTCCTGTACCACGCATTGTCCCCTATGAGATCTCCGACGGTTTCACTGTAAGTGACCTGACCCTGACTCCTGTACCGAGGTGGCTGAGTGAAATGGTCACAATGATGAGTCAGAGGAGAAAAGTATCAATCAAACATGAGGATATTTGGGGACTTCTGCATCAGGTCCACTCTTACTGAGCTGACAAAGTTAATGCTTAATAGGCTATTTCCCTAAAACAGGTTGATTTATTTCCATCAAGTATTCAGTTGCCATAGACCTCAGGTATGTTTGGATTAAACTTGTTAAACCAGTACTTCTTTGTAAGCTTTGTATTACTGAGAATGATATTTAAACTGTGCCATAAGGGACAAATTCGTGTCCAGCATCCTGCCAGACTGAGGATTTTCCATTATACTGAGGTCATCCTGCTAACCTTCACTGGCTTCAAGGGAAAATAAGCTCATTTTAAACCACAGCAGTAATTAAATCTGCATGCCTACTCGACTGATTTAATGTTTAATTAAAGCAGAAGTATTGTGGTGGTGTAGTTGAAATAAATGACTGTCAAGGTGTGTAAGACTGACACAATGTGATTTTTCTTTTTTTTTCTTGTTCTTTTTAGGTTTTAAAAATGCTTCTTAGTGTAGTACGTAGGTATGCACTGAGAAATCCTTAGGAGATCTGAACTAGCATTTTTGAAGCGTGTTTTCTGAGGTTTGAATAAGAGCGTAGAAGACTTCATCAGATAAAGATGCAGAGTACAAAAAAGTCATGAATTTCGCAGCAAATTATTCATTGTATTTTTGTGTATGCATCTGCGTAACACTTGCTAGCCATTAGCAGATTGAAGTTTCTTTGGTTAAGAAAATTTGAGACTGGTTTACAAAGAGCTTTGCAATTTTATGTGGTTAGAAGTATTTAAGTATAGTCAGTCTATGAAAACACCTAACTGAATTTATGTTTTGTTTCACTTTTAAATTGGACATAGTAAACATATAGCGATTTTTCCTCATGGAATTGCAAATTATCTGTAAAACAGAAATCACTGCTTTCTGACACTGTACCAGTCTAGTGTGTTCAGAACCTCCTAGTTAATAATCCTCATGTGGCTCACAGGTTCACAGCTACTCACAGGCAGCTCTTAGTCTACTGAGACAGAACAAATACTGTATTCATTTGCTCTACTGGTAAGGATCACTTGTCATAGGTCTTTATGACAGTTGCTGAAAGAGCTTTCTCGGCGTTCTTGGGCTCTTGACTTTGAATGCTTTTTCTTATTAATTGCTTTTTTAATTACTCCCCAGCCACCCTGGTTTTTGTTGCAACAAGATATTGAACTATTTTACAGAAATTGTAATATTTATACAGAATTGAAAGCTTCTACAGAAACTGAAAACAAAAGATTGTAAGAGAAAATTTACTCATTGAGTCAGTGGCTTATAGAGATTGTGGAGCAGTAAGGAACAAATGCTCTCTTAGCAAACTTCTCTTGTACTTTTGAAAATCTTCTATCTGATAAGAAATTTGCGAGATTTCTTGACAGATGGAAAAAAAATAGATTTGATTAAATACAGCAAGATTGAAGCTTTGAAGTTAAGATTGAAAAGGTGTTTGAAATACGGACTTTGTTTTGTTTAAAACAATAATGAATTATTTTAGTGGGCAAAACCCCCTAATATTGCCACTAAGATCCTGAGGACGTAGGCTTAAATGAAAATAATCTTAATAGTGGATTGAGTTACATGGGGCTGTATGGTGTGTGGGCCCCCGAAATGTCCTTTGGTTTGCTGAGATGTGTCACTGGTCCTCTTTGAGTACCAGTTGTGTTGTGGAAATTGCTGGGATCCCCATCCAGGGGTTCTGCATCTTCTGTCTGTTGTCACAGCATGGGATTGAGACGCTTCTTTAGTCGATAGCAAGATTTTGTGTTGTACAGTGTCCTTCATTGAAGGCACTCCCAAATCAGTAAGTCTCTGATTACAGAGACTACCCTAGAAAATGAGGAGACTGCGTGCTACTGGCCTAAGTCAAAATTTTTCAGGCAATTATTTTTGTAGACCAAGTCAAACTTTGGCTCTTACCCTCTTCCCCTACCTCTTAAGGGAGGAAATGTTCATTACTTTTTCAAAATCGATTGTAGAACTGGACATCCAAAATCATTAGTCACCCTTGAAATATTAGGCACAATGCTTAAATCATAGTCAAATAAAATTCCAGGTTTGAGCATGATCTAAGCTAACTGGGGCTGATAGTAGTCTGTGTCTCAGGGGATGGCATGCTAATGCACTGCATGACAGGACAAGTGGCACTGGGCAGCCTGAGCATTCTGTGAAGAGTGTAGCACTAGTAAGGATATGGTACATATGTATTAGAGCAACATTCTTATTTTAAATGATAAAATTTACTCCTCTATGCTATGTTACTAAAAGCCATTAAAATCACATTTTGGTTATGGCACCATCTGAGGTAAAAGCACCATGCTTTCAAGAATGACTGGTTTGAAAAATTTTAATTTTCAATTAAGCTTGAAAGGACAAAGTGCAGAATTAACTAACTTGCAATTAATTTCAGTAGTAATTATGTAAAAAATTCCAGGCATATAGAAGATGAGAAGCATGGCATAATTAGTTGTGGAGGTTTTTACTGCTGTAATTACAGTGATGAATATGCATGAGGCTGTTTGGGGAAGGGAAGCACAGCAAGCAATTGTATTTAATTAAACTTTTAGCTGGCTTAGTTATGGAGACTGCTCTTTGTTTTAATCCCTTCAAAACTGCAGTGACGCTCCCAAGGCAGGGTAGTTACACCCCAGAGTGTGAAAATTGCATTTTAGGATTTATGTTTTCCTAGGTAGAGGTCTCCCAGGTCATCTGTCACTTTATGAATCACAGGTAACCATTATGTTCCAATTTTACAGATCTTGAAACTTTTGTGAAAAGCCCGATGAAAGCAAATTGCACCATTTGTTGTTTGTGTATTTAAAATGTTCAAAGAGAAGGACGTTGCACAGGTGAGCATGATGCAGAGGAACCATCAAGCACAAGGCAAGAGTGACTGCTATACAGAGTGATGTTAGAATCAGTCAGGACTTTAGCATCCAGGGATCTTTGTTTATGGAGTCCTTATCTACAGGAACAAAATTAGCTGAAAAATTAAAGGAAAGTTGTTTGTAAAGGGAGCAAGGAGTCATACAGACCGAGCGTGTGTCTGGGGTTTGTTTTGCATTTTTATTCAGTATTTTCTAGATATTCAGTATGTTTCACTTAGTCTAGAATCCAGTGTGATTTGGTCCTTTTTTTATTTCTTTTAATTTTCTTTCCTAATTTCGTGATTTTTTTTTCCTAATTTAATTTTCTTTCCTAAGTTTTTAAGATGAGACATAGGCATATTAAATCAGCCTCCATCTTTAATGTGTGAACACTGTATGTAGACAGCTTGTTAAAATACCACAGAGTGCTGGGGAGGACAGTACTGGGTTGCTCAAGGATAATTAAGTGCACCTTAAGAGTAAAGCAATAAAGCTGCCTCCTCTTTGATAGTAAAGAAAAAGTAAATAATTCATGAAAGTATGTGTGTGTGGAGAGCAGGGTATGGCTGATGGAAGCTGAGAATTCCCAATTTCTGATCCTGGCTGACAATCTTTAGCTGTGCAACTTGAAGTGAATAGTTTTATTAATTTAAGTCTTGCTTTTTAGGTAAGGAATAGGTTTACCTATCTTGCTGGATTACTGTAACATTTATGTGATTTGTCTCTAAATACTTAAAGGAGCAGTACTATAAAAAAATACTAGAGTTGGCTGTTTGCATCTGTACTATGAAGGAGTAGTAGTTTTGTTTCTTCCTCTTTCAAATTAGATAAGCTCTTAACCTTTCTTGCTTTAAGAATGATTTTTAAAATTGCAGCAGATGCTCGTGTGTGTGTATGTGTGTGTATAATAGAAACATGTCTCAGCTATTACAGATTATGCTCCCTAGAAGCTTTTACCCAGCCCACACAGTCCCCCATCTATTGTTTAAATTTAGTCATGATGCATCATTTTACCTATTTTCTCTTCTTCCTGAGCAGTATTTCATCAAATTTGTCTTGCATCTTTTCCCTTTTACCCTTGTTCGCCTTTAGTTCTGATCTGCCCAGTAATCTAAGAATTAGTCACTGAGCTTATTTTTTGTAACCCGTGGCTATTATAAATACTTCAATCATATCTCCTCTTCATAATATTTTCTCAAGACCAAATAAATCATGCTTTTTTCTCTCTTGATATTTAAGCCCTGTTTCCCCCATTCATCGTCTTTGTTTCTCATGCTGTACTCTCATCAACCTAATTCTGTCTTCAAGTAAGCTGGCCAAAATAGACTGCCAGTGTTCAAACATGGTTTCATTGGGGTTTTGCAGAATCATGCCATAATACAGTTAATATCCTTTGCTTGTGATAAGCCAGTTTTCTATTAACCTTCTTTACCACTGCTATGCATTAGCCAAAGTTTCTGTCAATAAAGGTTCGTTCTCATGTGACACATTAGCTAATTCAGTGCCTTTTAAACTATGCTAAGCTGTACTAATCATTATTATTTGCCTCCAGTCTTTTCACACAGATTGGGAACTATAAGTATGCCACCAAAAATCTCTTCATTTGCCCTTGCATACAGTAATTATCTTGACATAGTGATTAATAATTATGATTCTTGCCTCTTAATACAAATTTTAAAATACATTTTTCCTTCTTGCATTGTACACATGCTTTTCATATCGAGAATTGCACAATTCAGTATGACTAGTTTAGTCAGTCAGCCAGGGTCAAAGGGAAAATAAATGTTTCCACAGTCTCTTTGGAAACAAAAAACAAGACTATATCTTCAGGAAGAATAAAATCTGGCACTCTCACATTCATTAGGCTGCATTTGTCAGTGCTGAATAAACAACCTTTCATCAAGTGCAGCAATTTTCTTCGTTCTGTAATTAAAGACATTTTTTGCTTCATTTATTTATATGAAAACTTGCTGAAGTGAGACCAAAATTTTTATAATGTGTATTTCAAAAAGAAAGGTTCTGGATAAAGTCCCAGGTACTATAATACCTTGATTTACTGTCTGAAATGTTATGCTAAGTCCATCCACGGGGGAAAGGTATCCAAGTGTCCTCTGCACACTAAAGGAGAAGATGAGCTCCTCCTTCCTTTATGAATGCATGGTTAGCTTCTAAGGCTTATAGAATTTATTGATTTGTCAATGAACAATGAACTCCTACTGAACTTGGCAGAAGAATGGGATCATGTAACAAGTGATATAAAATTCTTTACAAGAAGACCTCCATCCTCATTGTTAGAAGGCATTTTTCATCTTTCTTCTGTTTATCTGAAGACAGGTTTGGTGAAACAAACACAGGTTTGTCAGCTCACCAAGATAAATAACCCAAATTTAGGTTTTATGGGGTGTTGTGGGTTATTCAGTTGGCAGGGTGAAAGTGTTGGAATTTCTTTTTTTACTACAGGCCAGTGTATATATTCAGGACTGTTAGTGGTCTCAGGGTACTTCCAAAGCGCACCTAGACCATTGTTGGCTTGAGAGGATCTGTTCCAGTGCTGCATTCTCCTTGCCACTTAGCAAGTTGCACCTCACACCAGTGCTACACATGTGGGTAGTAATTTATTGTGGTGCTTTGCCTTCAACCTGGATTGTAGATACTTAAAATTTATAGGATTTTTTATATTCTTCAGAAGAACTTTGGGAAACTCTCCTGAGGATGTACAGGAATGATAGTCCCTGTGATAAAACCATCAGAGTGGTCAGGGTAACTGGAAATCCAAAGGCATGGAGGCATGTGGTGCTACTACTGTTTATTCACTGACAGAGGTAGCAGCTCTAATCAATTAGACGTAGGAAATAAAGCTGTAATCTCTCACATTAGTCATGTGGGACACTTCCTGCAGTGTTTGAAAGCCCTGCACTTTATATTGTTAGAGCAGGCATGGTTTTGATTCTCATTCATTTCACGCTTCTGTATTTAAAAATATTAAAAGCTTCCCCGCAATGTTTTCTTCAGCCTAAACAATCCCAGTTCTTACAACCCTTCTTGGTAGTTAGTGTCTCTGTGGGCATCTGATAATTCATGTTGTTCTTCACCAAGCTCTGATTCATCTTTGCTTTTTTTTTTAAGCATGATGTCCTGAGCAGACACCTTGCTAGACCTGGATTATGTTTGAAGTGTATTTTTCACTGCCAGTTAGCATGCTATTCTCTGCTGACACCTGACTGCATGTGATCCTGACCATTTCTGCTATTTTAGAATAATTTTTAATTTTGATCTCATCTAGCAGAGTTGATGTTGCCTAACAGCAAGCTGAATAAGCATTCTCTGTCATTCAGGTAATTACTGAATAGTTTCATGTTCAGAGCAGAGCCTTTTGCACCTCCCTGAAAAGCTTTCAATTTTCTAATGAGCCACTGGCAGCCACAGCCTTTGAATGTTTCCCTCCCACTCCCTATTTTCAGTGTCATCTTTTCTGATCAAGTGAGATTTTTATCAGAGGATGAAAAGCACATGTTTATCTTCTTCCTGGTGTTAATGCCTTCCAGATGCTTGGTAGTGTCCCATTTGTGTACACTAGCTTTCAAATGCAGCTTTTTTCTTTTTCTTCTCTTTGCCTCATTTGCTTCTCTGTTCTTTCTTCCCACCTCTCTCTTTCTCTGGCATTTGACAGTCTGGGTCTTGTGATCAGGAAGGCCAAAAAGGGCTATGAAATAGCTACTTTCACAGCCAATTCTTGTCTTCTCTGCTGTTGTATGCTACTCTTTTTTTTTTTTTCCTTCTGTATGTATGTATAATATTTAAGGAAATATTTAGAATTTGATTTGCAATCAGGTACAACGTCTGTTAAGGCCTTCCTGAAGGTGGAACCTGAATGCAGTGACGCTACTGAGTCCAGCGTTTGGCAAGAGTTTCTTGAGTTTACAGAGCTTGTGGCTGAAAGGAAACATTCGTTTTTATGTCAAACAATTGTAATTGCAACTGTAATTGCAAAGTCAGGATAAGTTTAAGAAGCAAAGCATCTCATAATGTAACTTCACACAGGTGCATTGTCTTGTGGAGCCAAGCACTGAGGTCCATCTTGGTTTGGACTGAGTGTCTACCCAAATCCACTCAGTTGCTGTAGTCTTGCTTTCCTCTCCAGTCTCCTTTCGCTTCCTAGAGCCAGAGGGTAGCCTGCAGGCTCGTGCTAGAACAGATTTGCTGCTGGTTTCTTCTGTGGCATCCTAGAAACAGTCATTGAAGAGGCATTGAGTAGGTATGAATGAATGAATCAGTGATGTGAAATGGGACCCTAGGGAACGGATTAGGTGACCTGGAAGGTACTGTCTGTCTCTGCAGATTTGTTTCTTTTTTCACTCAAGATCACAACCTGCTCTTGGTTTCTAAATTGTCAGGATTGTTAATATCTTGAACAAGTGAAGCTGTGTGTACTGTGTATCTGGCAACATCTCCTCTTCACAATTCTAGAAAAAAAATAGGATTGACAATAGTAATACGTAAAACAGGACATAGACGTTGTACTAACACTTTTTAAAAAATCAGCCATTAAAATGCAGTTCTTAAGTAATTAGCCTAAATTTATAAACTGCTTATAAACTTACTCTATGATAGATTTAAATCACATTTAAGCAGTATTTCTTGCCATGTATACCTGACTGCAGGCTCCATAAATCCTGCGCCGCATTTCTTCAAGCCTGATTATCCTTCTTATGCTCCAGCTGTTCACAGCACTAATCAGCACCTAGGAAAAAGTTAATGTGCACATTCTAGCTGAGCACTGTGTGTCTCTTCTTGCCAGCCTCCAGAATAAACACTACGAAAATGCAATTCAGCTGTCCTGCATAGCATCCCACGTTCAGCTTTTTCCAGACATTCTACTGAAATAACATGCATTTTTTCAGGCATGTAGATCACTCAAGATAAATTGCTAACAGTTTTGCAGTGGGTGTAATTTAGTTTCAGAGTTGATAGATGATAAAAACACTAGCATTTCATCCACAAATTTTCATTTTAATTAGTTGACTTTTTGTTTTTATCTGTTGGGTTTTTCTGCCTTCTGGATATTCACATGATTCCAATGAATGTTAGTGGAGTATGTCATGGGAACTTGGATTCTAAACACTTAGGGTCAAGACTGGAATAGCAAAGGCAAAGCCACCCATGGCCTTTGCCAAACTTCTTTTCCTTCATACTTTTTTGACTTGGAAGTGTACTGAAGACCTTTCAAAAATAATCAAGGTAGGGCATGCGTTGGTCCTGGCTGGGAGCTGATACCATGTCCAGGCTCTTACCTGGCTCAGAGTGCCAATTAACCTTTGCAGAAGACAGGACAGTGCACTTGCACATAAGTTTGCCAGTATTGCCGAGGGGATTTGGTAGAAAATAGCATGCTTTAGTTAAAGAAGTGAAGATGAATCTGATATTACAGAATCAAAGAATCATTACAGTTGGAAGGGACCTCTTGAATGTCTCCAGAGAGGGAGATGCCACAATTTCCTTGGACAGCCTGTTCCAGTGCTCTGCCACCCTCAGCATAAAGGAATTCCTCATGATGAGGTGGAACTTCTTGTGTTTTAGTGTATGTCCATTACTCTTTAATATTGGAGACTGAGTACACATGGGTCTTGCTGGTTGAATTTCACAGTTCTGTTAACTTTTCCATGAAAACATTATGTTGTTTTAACTTTCAAGATTATCCTATACTACTCATTAGTGGTGTGCAAGGGATTACACAGCAACCAGAGACCCCAAACCTGGACTTTTTATGCAGTTGAGGAATACTGGTTGTGACTGGAACCAGGTGAGACTGGAATATCTCTTGGGAGATTTGGGGAAGGAGCAGGCTATGCTTCAGGATCAATGGCTATAATCTCCAATTTAGGCACCTTGCTAGAACTGGAGCTAGAGCCTGGGAGGTGTGTAGTTGTCATGTGTCTTGACAAGAACACCAGAGCATGTTTATGCTATGAAGATAGTACTGTTTTTCTTTCTTGGAAGCACATTCATGATTTATTTTAGAAGCTTGGTCTACCAAAGAGCCTTCTGGTGGATGCAGCTTGAAATTTTCCTTGTGCAGAGCAGGTTTAATTTACTGCTTGGGAGGGGCCAATAGTAGCACAAGCCCCTAAAGCTTTCAGTGCCCCCAGCTTTTCCTGAGTGGCATCTTCTGGTCATAAAATGTTACAAGAACTTTATAGTAACTAATTTCATGGTAGCTTCCTTGATGGTGACCCTCCAGTTACAAAGGAGAAAGAGGAGACAAACAGAAGTAACTGAACCACTCCATTTAGAGAACATTTTTAGGACAAAGTTCTTCCTTTTTATGTTCTACCTCTGCTTTTGGGCCTGGTTTTTGTACTGGCTATGATTTAATCAAAGTACACCACTATCCTATCACGTGTCCAGGAAGTGCTGCATAGATCAATGCTGGAGTAATCCTGAATTACATTTGAGTAACACTTTAATTTCCTCCTTGGGCTCCATCCAGCTGCCAAGTCTGGACCTTTTGTTTCTGTGCTTTATGGCAGATTTTGGCTTTGCAGGTTTTTACATTGCTGCCAAGTTAATTTTAGAATTTAAGTTGCCATGACTACTGCTGAGTATTTCTTAGTTCTCTACTTATTTGCTCAGTTTGCTGCTCTTCTTTTCTTTGTGTGTGTGTGAAGTGCATGGAGTAATTATCCTGCCCTGCAGAAGGTAAAAAAGGATGGCATGTGAGAGGTGAGGCTCTTGATCTTCAGGCTGACTCAGCTGCTCTTTTAGAGCAGCTGCAAAGACTTGAAAGCACAGCTCTTGTAGCACATGGTCAGGATGAGGATATAAGTCTGGGGAGGAAGGCAGCACGGGTAATGCGCTCATTCTGATGCACTGAATGAGACATGCTGGCACTGCTTCTAATTCTGCTGACTGCTACTGTCCTGAGGTTTATCTGTGTCTTGCTGGCTACTTGTATAACTATATATAGCTCCAAGTCTTATGCTTAGCTTTACATTCTTGGGAACAATAACCATTGTTTTGCTCAGCGCCTCTAAAGTTCATTATACAGAGAAATCCTATTTCGTTGCTCAGAGCTCAAGTTGTTACACTAATACCAATAGTGATTAAAAAAAAAATATATATATATATATATGTACAGCTAACAAGTTCTTCATATCAAGAGGTCCTACTCTATGCAGGCACGGTCATGACTGTCTTTCCAGTCATCTGAAAGAATGGGTAAAGACAGAGCATTCAGTGGTATTTAGACTTCTGATTGATATTTGAAACACTTAGACTTTTGAGGAAAATGTAGTTCTTGTCAGTATGAAAGACCTTGGGAGAATGTCCTAAGAATGTAGGAACATCGCTGTCTAGTTTTCAGGTGGGGATAGCTGGGCAAGGAGCCAAGCAGAGGTGGAAAAAATGGCCTGATGGGCAACTCCAAGAGTTGGGAATAGACCCACCTTTTGCTCCAGCTTGTTAGATCGAGGGCTGTTCTGATTGCTGTGGCTCAGGTCTGTGGGCATTAGGGACAGTGATTAGCAGGGAGTTAAACACAGGATAACCTGGTGCCATTTGAAGCCAGGACCTCTGTGCAGATACCTGTTGTCTGTCTGTCTTTATCTGTGAAGCTATCCCTGTTACAGACATACCTGGAAGGAAATTCATCCTGGTGCTTTCCCAGAAATCTTATCCATTTACCAAGTACCTGTTAAGCAAAGATGTAATCATATTGTGTTCCTCTGGCCAATTCCCACAGATAAGGTCTGTTTAGTATGTGTAACTCCTCCATTAGTGAATATCTCTCCTGTGCGTGAAACAGGGAGAGCCATAGCAGGGCAAAAACACGCTTTGAATTCAGTTGAAAACAAATCCTTGTCTCTGGTGTCTATGGGAACTGTGAAGCTGTTCAGGAGGGGAACAATGGTAACCTAGCATGAGATTTCATGAGGTCAAGGTGCTGTGTAGTCTGAGAGAGATCTTGTTTGTAACACTGAGAAGGGCAATAGGGAAAAAAGATAAGTCAGTTAGAAAAACATCACTAGAATAAAGAGTATTCTGAGAGTTCAGTGCACAAAATCTATGTAAGATTTGTTTTAGTGGGACATAAAATCATCAAGGATGAGAAATTTAGTAAGAGTTTTAGGGGACTTAGCTGGATGCCCTAAGAACTCCAAACACAGAAGGTAAATAATGTGCAGAGGCTCTGCCTGTCTGCATTTGATTTTTGTTGTCTTTAACCTTCCAAGCTGCAGCTCTGCACTTTAACCAGTTGGAATTTAAATGTGTTGTTACAGTAGCATCTTTGTTGGAGATGGACCGTGACTCGTGCTCATTAAGGCTACAGATGTCTGCTCAGATTATGTATTTCAAAAGCTTTTTCTCCAATGAACTGTGAAAAGCCAGGCTTGAGCAGAGGATTGTGAAAGATAAAATAATAGCCTCTCATCCCTATGTCTGGCAGACTTAATGCAGTTACTCTCAGATCTTTTTTTAAACTTTGAGACAGCAAATTTGTTCACAGTCAATAAAATAGACCTCTGAGCACAAACTGCCTTGTTTCCTTTATCAGTGTTTTCCTAAATTATTCACAAGACTTTTCACACTCCAAAAATCTCTAATCTGTGAATTCAGCATTTCCCAGATACTAGGGTTTAATAGGCATAAGTGGCAGTGATAAACTGTTTATATGTGGCTTGATAGAAAACTGATCTTCTTAAGGGGAAGAAAAAGCACAAAATAATACATGCTCCATGAATTTAAATTAAATTTGCTTGCCCACTCACTCTTTTTCATGAATTTGCACTTAGTAGCAGAGCAGACAGAACTTTTTAAACCTACCCGGATAATACCTGCCTTCTCCTGGGAGAGGATAACTGAATTACCAAGAAATTAATTTCAATGACTTCTGTGATGTGTAAACATTTGCTGAAAGTTATTAGAGCAGAGCTAAAGAGTAATAGATTTTGTTACCTTAAGTAGTCGTGCATGTCCAGCTGAGAGTTTTCAGGTGTTCTCTGTATCTCACCTTCTCCCTTTTACATCACGTGCAAAATGGATAGAGGTTCATCAGGCAGTCTCAGCTCAGTACCCCTCATTCCCTTTCACACCTCTGAATATTCACCAGGCTCTACAAAAAAACCCCAGAATGTTATCAAGGAGTTCTAAGTTACTCACTTCAACATGATCAGGTATATATGAAGACAAAGCAAAAACTTGGTGTCAAAGTCTCCTGTATGCACAGTTCTGCTACTTTTGTTTTAGCTGTGCCATAGAGCAGTTTTGTTGCCAAAGCATTACTTTGGAAGACCATTAAAGGCAGTTCACCTCTTTAGGGCTGCAAGCCAAGCGATGTTGATAAGCTCAGATAGTGTTACTTTCATCTTTTGCAGGTTTGGATTTACTGACCTTGCTAGAAAAGAGAGGTTAGGTATGGGTTGGTCTTTCATGGAATAAATCATACCACAGCAGAAGTGAAATGCCACTGGACTTCACTTGTGAGCATGGTTTGCTAAGAGATCTTTAGCTTACATCTTCTTGGCCCAGTAAACGCACCTAATAAGGCAAGAACAAGGTTGTTATTGTGGTGAAAGAAAACTTAGTTTCAATGATATCTGAATCTTCCTAGTTAGAACTCCATCTCAGGTACAGTCTGTTCCTGGACAGGTATAAAGACTATGCATATTTAGGGAGCTGGATTCTTTGCATGGGGAGGGTGTCTCCGTGCAAATCCTCAGCACTGCCTGGGGCACAAGAAAGAGCACTTGACAAATGAACCGGATTCTTTCCTCTTCACGGGATATATCTGTACTCCTCTGTGCAGCTTCATGTTAGAGACGCATGGGCTAGAATTAGCTGAACTAATGGAGATTCTGATTCCAATCCCAAATGCAATACTGCTGTGTTGGCTGGTTCAAAGGTTGCACCAGACAGCACTGCTCAAAACAGCACCCTAATGGCTCTGCTTCTGGCTCAGAGACCTCTACACAGATCTGTAGGCATGCTCTTAGATTGCTCTGGGTTTCAGAGAGACAGTGAACTAAATAGGAATACAAGTAACAGATGTAAACACCTGGCCAGGAATCGAGTTACTGGTAAGTAGATGATGTTTCATTAGCCACAGTAATCCCAGATCTCCAAAACAGCATGTTAGCTGCAAAGTTACTCCAAATCTGTGCAAAGTATGTTTATGGTTGTTGTATGAAAAGGATTGTAAAACCAGATAAGAGATGTTTTGTTCCACACTGTCCTAAAGCTGGTCATCAGGTGCCATCTGACTTCTGACAAAGTAGTTTTTCTTCAGCAGTCTGGTTAACCTGTTTGGATTTATAGAACTGGTTCTTGTAGGACCTAGAGGATGCTATCCTAAACAGGTGGATAACTTTAAAAGTTTTTGAGAAAAAGTTGATGGATAATTCATTTCTCATGTTTCTTCCCTTTTGGTAAAATGGAGATTATACAGAGAAGGGACTGTGCTGCTGCAGAATGACCCCATGGTAACTAGGTCTCATCAGGTCTGCAAAGGCATCCTCTTTTCAGCCTTATGCCAATGCACTGTAACCAGTGAGCCAAGTTGAATGAGAGTCTTGTGGTATTTTACTGGGATGTCATAATAGATTTATCTTCCGTGCACTTGCTGCAGGAAGTAGTATTCATCCATGGGTCAGTCCTTGCAAATAAAGTTCTTGATGTTTGCATAAAAATGATCTGCTTGTCATTATATTCCCTGTGCTGGCCCTTGTCTGTGGTATGTGACATGAATTCATTTCTCAGCTGTTGAATTTAGGGAGTGTATGAAAGGAGCCAGAGTAATATGTGATGAGCTGTAATTAAAATTACTAATGCATGTCAATTCCTTTCCTTCCTTCTGCTTTCATTTACATTCCTCCTGCAGACTTGGTTCACTGAGTGAGCTGAGTGAGCCAGAGACACAATGTTGACTGGAAACAGTGATTTCTGCTTTCTCTAGCACAGTTGCATGGGGAAATAAAGTTAGCAAAGATCCTCCCTGAGGTGTTACACTAAGGTGTTACACTAAGCATCACGAAAAGTCTGTGGCTTGTGGCTGGCCTGCAAAGCTCTGGTCTGTGGTTGTAGGGGCATCGTCAGTAGAACAGATCTATCTGAGTGGTCGTTTTCATGGTTGGTAGCAGGACCAGTAATCACAGAATGGTTTGAGTTGCAATGGACCATAAAGACCATCGCGTTCCAACCCTGTGAGCAGGGACACCTTCCACTAGACCAGGTTGCTCAAAGCTCCATCCAGCCTGGCCTTGAACGCTTCCAGGGATGGGGCATCCACAGCTTCTCTGGGCAACCTGTTCCAGTTCCTCACTACTCTCATAGTGAAGAAATCACGTTTTCTTTGTTCTGGTACAGTCTTTTTTTCCCATCTCATCTCTTCTTACAGAAGTATCTATGCTTTAAAATGGAAATGTTTAAAGGATTAGCCATTTTATGTTGTGTTATCTTACTAACAAATGCAGAAGCTATTTTTAGTGATGCTGGAAATTGTGGTTTGGTGTTTAACCATGGAAGTGAGCTACCAAAATCAAATATTGAGAGATACCTAAAGCATCTTGATGAGAGCAATGGGTGCTTGAGTAAAGCTCTTCCATTATGCTGGGCACAGTCAGTATATATTTCATTACCTGTTGTTAGAGAAATATATTAGTGGCTCTGTTGCAATTCTGAATGACTAAAAAGCCATTTTGCTTGATAGGGAAAAGAAAGGAAAATCATATGCTAAGACTTACTGTGCTAGCCTTCTGCAGTAGGAAATTAAGAATTTGGATGGATCATGTTCTTGTAATTGTGTGGATTTGGGGTTCTGTTTGTTTGGTTTGGTTTGGTTTTTACTCAGCCTCATATGTTTCTTGAGGTAGATGAATGTCAGAATAGCCGGTTTGAGGCTGTAAGGAATTACAGGCTGCACAGAAAGAGAAATTCCTGCCCAAGGAAATACTGCTCAATGGCTGCATGACCTTGTGAACATGGGGCTTAAATGGTGTCAGGGGAACGTAAAGTAAGAAAAAGAACAGTAAGTATTGGGCCTTCTACATGTCTGATTCTAGTGAGCTTTGCCAGGTGCAGCTGAGGTACTGTGGTTATGGCTTGGAACTGGGTGTCTCATCTCTGGAAACAAAAGTTATGACTGTTAGGTAGGGGTGGGGGAGATACTCCCATGATAATGCTCATGCTTCCTACTATGATATGTGTTTTCCTCTTTCTTAGCTTGTCTCTCCCTAGTAGTTTATGTGCTGGCATTACTGCGGGTGAGGATGGACTGAGGGATACTCTGCCAATCTCCAATTTGCATGCATGTGCTTTTAATAAGCTCATTTTTCACAATCTGAAGGAAAGAGGAAAACTTTCTTCTGTCACAGTGTGTTAGCAGAAAACACAGCATAGGCCAAAAGCAGTTCTATATTGAAACCAATCTCAGGCTTCCTTTTTCCTTTTGTCTTGCAGAGGCAGGGAGCGGCCAAGATTACGTGACCTCCGAAAATCAGCTGCTTTACTACCCGAGTATTACCTACGCCATCATTGGCAGCTCTGTCATTTTCGTCCTCGTGGTGGCCTTTCTTGCCTTAGTGCTGCACCACCAGCGCAAGCGCAACAATCTGATGACACTGCCGGTGCACCGCCTGCAGCACCCCGTGCTGCTGTCCCGCCTGGTGGTCCTCGACCACCCGCACCACTGCAGCGTCACCTACAACGTCAACAGCGGCATCCAGTACATGGCCAGCCAGCCCTACCACAGGCCAGTGGACCTGGACTCCCCGCCGTCCTATTCAGAGGCCATGCTCGACCAAAGGTATGTACAGGAGCTGATTCTGGGCTCACTGAAGCATCGCTCTGCTGATTGCAGCTCTGGTAATCTGTGCTGCTGCTCCCCACTTATTGCTGCTTTTGACAGAAGTCCAGTGTTGCACTTCTGTCACCTGCATAGGGTCAAATTTCAGGTAAATGTGAGCTCCTTCTTTGTATGAAAAATTCACGGTCCTCGGGTCCCTTTACTGTTACTGGTATTAAATGGATTTGAGGCTAACTCAGGTTGTGTTCTCTTAGCACATGTTGGTAGTAGAGATTTGGAGAATGGCGGGAGAATGTATCACTTGTCTAGTAGTGATATCCTGTGCCAGTCTGGAATCAAAATGTGAAAACTGAATTTGGAGTTTTGGCAAAAAAAACCCAGCTAAGCTGTAGGTCGTAGCACTGCAAAAATATTGCTCTGTTCACTTATAGTAAGTATATAAAGGTGAGAGAGTTCTTCAATTCTTGTATAAAGAAATTGTATCGTTCTTCTGCTCTGCACTGCTTTCCTTTTACCAAGAGAAGAAAAGAACAGAACTCTGGAATGGAAAGAAATCTTCTTAATTGAAATAGCTGAAAGTGCTTTGAAGTCTGGTGTGGGTGTGTCTTGTTTATGATGCTTTTGGAGTTATGTAGTTATGACACTGGTTTTATTTGTAGATAATTAACCTTCATTTTAACCTCTGTCTGTAAAGTCTTTCCAAACAAAACTTGTAAACAGGCATCCCCTCTACATAAAAAGGACATGGTACAAACTTTAATAATTCAGATTATTCACAATCACCCTGTTGGTATTTTTAGTACGAACTGTGGGATTTAAGAATAATAGTAAATTCCTATTATCTGCTGCTTTTGGCCACAGGTCCCTTGTCTTAATGTTGACTTTCATAATAATGATATCTTTTCATTGTTAAGGACAACTAAATTAGTAGGTGTCCAGATTGTAGTCACTTCTCGTCTGAGCTGATAAAACCATCAGCAGTTTTGGAGCCAATTGCTCCCAGGGCCTGTTATCAATCTGCTCAACCCTTCAGTTCCTTTACTTGCTTGCTATCAGAACCACAGAACAATTCTCCTGAATGCAGTACTCATCTTGCCTGTGCCTGCTTAGCAGTTGCTCTGCATGTGATCTCATGACAGCCAAAGTCATTTGTCAGTGTGGAGAATTCAGTTTGTTATTTATTTGTAGACTGTAAGCCATTAATCTCTGTCACTTAGTGGAGGTTTCCTTGGAGCTTTTTTCTGTTCGCGTCATCATCTATAGGTGTAAATCCACCAGTTAATGTTATTTCTTTTAAAGTGTGTTCTCTGGTGTAAATGTTAAACAGAAAAGTTTTTTACCTCTTGCACAGCTGTCTTTTTTGAGCCAGCTTTGTTGGAAGTCCATAGCCAACTAACTAAGCGTGTGGATTGCTAAACAGCAGCAATTACTGTAATTACTGTACTGTAATTACTGTATCTGTAATTACTGTGTTGCACCTTGGCCAGAAACCTTGCTTCCCTGTGGTGGTGTAAATATTTTGAAAGTACCTGAATGATGTAGGCAGTTCTGAGATCTCTTGATACGTGTCGTAATTGAAAAGCTAAGAAATACTGTTTGCTTTTTTCATAATTGGAATACTATGTACTGTCTTCTGTCCCACTGTTCTCAGTAACTTCTTACTCTGTTGTGTGTCTTACAGCAGACCTCCTTGGTTTGACCTTCCTCCACCACCTTATTGTTCCGAATCTGAATCCCCTAATCAGCCAGACCTTCCTCCTTACCGCTCTCGGTCGGGAAGCTTGGCCAGCACAGACACCCCCATGGCAGAAAGTCCTGTGGGCACATCCGACAGTTGGACGAGAGACGTCCATGGCAGCATGGATGGGCACAGAACTCTTCTGGAGAGGACAGTAGATCAGAGTGATTCTCTGGTCAGCCACATTGCTGAAAGAGAAGTGTAACTGCTCCAGTAGCTGGGATGGCAGGAAGGCATTTACTGTGTCTTTGTGGGTTAATCTGCTGTGGCTAATAGGTTTCAGAGGGACATAACGCCTGAATGATGCTTGGTTTGAATTCACACTGAGTTAATATTTGAATTCAGCATTTTGGGCTCATCAAAGGCAGAGCGGAGCGGGGCGCTAAACCTAGAGTCACATCAACTCTCCACAATATTTCTGTGAGCAAGTTCTGGTTCAGACAAGTAAGAGAAACATCAGTGCTTTGTCAAGAGAACTGATGTGATGTATTTATTGGACTGCTTACTGTATATGAATGTATATATGTGTGTGTATAATATTTACTGAAGTTGCACACGAGAACTCTGCCAGAAGGACTCTTGTTTTCAGACTGCCTTCCATCCTGTCGACGTGGGCGCTGTTTCTTCTTACTGTCTGGTGCCAACTGGTGGTCACCGAAGCACATGAGAGGCAGTCATTCTGCTTGGAGGTGTGGCGCCCAGTGCCAGCCACCTGACAGTGCCCAAATTGCAGAAAATCTCCTACTTGACCCATCTCTGCATGGCCTGGAACATTCTCACTGTGAAGGAGTTTTAAGCTTGTGAGGATGCAACAACTCTAACTAAGCAAGGGTTTTTTTCCCAGATGCCAGTATTTAGGCCAAAATTGCATGGGTTGTCTCAGCAACACCACAAAGGTTGGTTTATCTGTCAAATGTCAAGGCTGACTACACAGGCACTGAAGCTTCTCAAAACAAGAGAGCAAGACTTCTTTTCCTGTGTGGCAAAACATTACTCCATGTTTTCCCTCTTAAAAAAATCCCACAACTAAACAACAAAACAAAACCCCAGATTGTTCCAGCTAAATCTTCAGCACCCAAACTGGTGTGAGGCAAACACCCAGCACAGAAAGCTTTAATGTCAATGACTAGTTTGTTGTATTCGTAAAATACCTGAAAGCAGGTCATGCAGTGAAAGGTGTTGGGCTTGTCATCCCATCTACATCATGTATGTGTACATGCATGGATACACGTGTGTAATCCTGTGTGTAGGTATGTACATAGTGTATCACGTGGGTGTAGTTCTATTGCACCACAAGAACTCTAAACTGTCAAAGATTCGTTTTTGATAAATCCATTGGTTTTTACAGAGTTTGCATTATTCACATTCATTTGGTTGAAACTCTTAACTTCTGCAGAAAACCAGCATTATTTATGTCTGTTCTGTCCTAAGTCTTGTAATGGCCTCCTGTCAGATGTGTTTCAGTGCACCTTGTTGAATCACCTGTGTGAAAGCACCTCCGAGGTAAAGGTATTCAGAGTGGCAAGAGGGAAGAAGCTATGAATTTAAATGCCACTGCAGTGCCCTGCTTGTGCTCAGTATACAGAAAACAGTGCAGTGTCTTCCTCTTGTCTGGGGGGAAATTTGCCTTGAAAAATTATTTCTATTTGTCTATCCCACATTTCCCACTCCTTCTGTGTAAAAGAATGGTGTCATTAAACAGACCTTGCTGTTTAAAGGAAGTGAAGGAAGCTGACTGCGCACACCTTCTGCTTTCTTCCTCCCCATCTTTCTAAGGCAGATTCTTTTGCCCAAAGGTAATATGCTCAGAACCCAAGAATTTGGAGTGTAGGTAAGGGAACAACTCAAGTTCAGTCTCAGTTCTCATAAATACACCTGAATTTTTAGGGAGGCCGGGGGTGTTGTTGGTTTGTTTATTTTGTTCATTTCCAGCTCTGGAATCTGTTGCTACAATATGCAAGAGGCAGGGACCAGACAGATTTGCAAGCAAAGGTCATTCCAGGACTAAGGACATAGTGGGGAGTCCTGGAGAATTCTAATGCTGATGGGCTGGGCTGACTTTGGAAGCAGATTAAGGGCAGCTTTCATTACAGGCTTAGGCAGCCTGTGGTGAAGTGCATTGGTGAAGATGCTCCTAGGTCCTTGCAAAGTAATGTACGAGAGTGGATCAGATTTCATCCTTGCTGAGAACTCAAGCAATGTAATTATGCTGTCCTGCACAAAGCAGGGTTTAGCTTTATTACTGACTGACCGAGCTCATAGGCAGACTGTTGTCATTGCACAGAGCAGACAGTTACTCTTTATTTTACAGGTAGATCAGACTCAGGTACATGAATGAGTTAATAGTACAGGTGGGTGCAGGGACATCTCCTGTGATCACTGGACCCTGTTGTCCCTCTTGCCTTTCATTAAGGTTCTGCTTGGGCTCTGTAAGAGAGCTGTGTTATGCTGTCTCAGAATTAACCTTAATGGTTTTCTGTCACAGTTTTAGAAACTTTATATTGGTCTTGAAAGCATACCATTGAAGAGTTTGCAGTAGTTTCATTGTAATTAGGTATCTTTTCAATTTTCAAGTGGCCTAAAGCTGTATTAGTGAAACTACATCATTGTGTCCAGTGTCCCTCAAATAAGCCTTCCAGAGGGGATTGCACTGCACCATGTGCATTCTAAGACACCAGAGTGTGTGCAACCCAAATAGTGTGCCTATGGCATCTGAAAAACATTGCCTTGCATTGCTAAGAAGTAGGAAAAGAGTGAATATAGCCTGTTTCTTCTATCTTCTGTCAGTCACTGTCATATATGTACATATATATATATTAAAAAAATACTCTTTCGGGATGTATATATTCATGTAACTTTTGCATTAAGATAATCCATTTGGACTTTACAAAAAAAAAAAAAAAAGGAAAAAACATTCTAAATGGTGTGATGTTTTCCCTTCCAGCTAAGGGTGTATTTATCTTTGTAACGGAATCTTCTAGTTTTTGAGAATGCAGCTTAAAAGGAGATTGTGCCTTTCTGTTTGAATGTTGATTGGAGAGGCTGTTACCCGCATTTCTGGTTGTTGTTACATATCATTGTCTAGAGATCCAAAATGAGCAACAAGTCTTGACTTCCTCTTCATTGTTACTCGTGGGGACCACTGAACTTTGAGGACTGCAGCTGTTCAGTATCTTGTTCTGAAAAGGCTTGCTAAAACTTGGGATGGCTCGTCTTACTGCAGTTTTCTGGTGTGTAGAACAGGTTTGCTAGGCTGGCTTCTTTGGAAATTGCTGTAGTATCACACAGAAATTGTTTATGATGTGTCAGTTCTAGTGCGTTAATACAGCTCTACGCTGCATTATTCAGTGGAATCTTTGGGAAACATGCTGATGAAATTAAATATTTCATTGAAAATCCTGCAGCTTGTAAGGCTGACATTAAATGTTCATCCAGTACCGCATGATAGGGTTTCTTTTCAGTAGCAGGTAAAATTGGAATTGATCATCCTATTGTTTGCAATTGCTCTTAACCTTTTAGTTTGATGTTAGTCATCCAAGAGCTTTCCTTTGTACTTAATGTTTAAACAAATGGATGTTATTTCAAAGATCTATTCTTACAAAAGTAAAATCAATTAAAATTTTCTTCCAGAGCCAAATTCTGTTTCCACATCTGTACTGGATGGTGACCGCTGCGCTGAGTAATTCTCAGTGCAGCTATTAATATATTTGAACAAAAGAGTTTGGAGAAATGACTACTTGAGGTAAATGAAGGCATGTTGGAAAGAAGGTAATTTAAAAATAAACAGATAAATAAAATTTAGGAGCTTTGAGTGTCTGTAACCTCCACTCAAATCAGAGTGCTGTGTATTTAAAATTAAGCCATTAGTGATTCTGCTTGATAGTAATCTGAAGTTCCTTGTAAGGCAAATTACCATTTACCTCTCTGGTATTGGAAATGGAAAACTGGCAGTAATGCTTTTAAAAGAGAGCCTGTGAATAATTTTCTTGGCTCTTGTCTGCACTGACATACACAACAACACCAACTGCATTGCAATTTTTGAATAACTCTGCATTCCTCCTTCCTCTACTTTTAAGCCAATTCAGTTTTATTTACACCACTTCACTTTGATACAGCTAATAGGGCCCTTGTGATAGATTTCGACACTGAGGGAAGAGATGACTCTCACTTTAATTAATGCTGCAGCTTGTTAATCTTGTGCTCTTTACTTCTAGACATCTTAGCAAAGACAAATGGTTTTAGTAGATAAGAAAAACTATTAATGATGAAAAGGATGGAGGGACACTGATTCTGGTTTTTAATGAATATTTAAAATTGTATAAATGAAGAAAAAAATTAATGCTGTATTTTTAATGTGGTGATCAAATGGCAAGTACTGTTTTTAACTGTTGCTTGTAGGAAGCTACTTTGCCTATAATGCCTGGAACTAAAATGGTAAGACAAGGGCTTTTCTTGCAGTTCTTACTAGATCTGCAATATTTTTTTATTAACGCAAGGTTATATTACACCCTTGGACTGAAATACAGACTGCAGAAGGAATTTCAATACTGTGCTGGATTCTGCCTGAATATATCCCAGTACAGGACTGTGGCCTTCATTTGTCTTTTTTTTCTTTCCTGATTTGAGGGGTTTTGTCAACTTGAAATAGAGAAGTTATTTAAATGCTTTAAAGGAGGTTGTATGTTGAAACCCAGCCTTGTCTTTAACTTTTGTAAACTGGAAATCTTCTAAAATGTATTCTGTATTCCTGAATAAAATCGGTGTTTTAATACTGTTCACAAGTGAGTGCGTCCCTGTCTCATGAAGTCTGTTGTTCTAGTTTTATAGCCTCCTACATCAGGTTTCTTAAAACTGTTTGCATTCCATGTTAAGTTTTGTTAACTCTTTGTGGGTTTTAAATATATTTTTAAAACAAAGTGATATTGGAAACTCACATGTACCCGTGTGTATAAAAATATACTGATCCATATGTCTCCGTATTTATACAAATGAAAATTACTTAATTTCATAATTTCTCATTTTGCTGTCCTGTTTGTGCCATCAAAGACAGGGCATCTGAACCAGTTTTGTTGTCTGCTTTGTTGCAAAGCTGTAGAGGCCGCAGCAGAGCTTGGTGCTCTGTGCTGGCTGCTGTATATGGATTTACCAACAGAGCTAAGGGGCCGGCAGCATTAGCCTCTCCCTCCCCCTCTCTGCCTGCCACTTCCCCACCACTCATGTTCCCAGCACGATGTCCCTGTTTATCTCCAGGTCTGTGATCCACGTGCCGGACGTGTGAGCCGGATTCAAGTGGAGATGCTCTGTGGAGGCAGCGTGCCTGGCTGCGCTCCCGAGCCAGGACTCTGCCCCGACAGGTGCCTCACCACTATCAGGGGAACCATCCAGCCCCACGAAATCCAGACCCACTTCTTGGCAAAGTCCTGTTACTCAAAGGATTACGGTAAGAAGTACCCCTGATGTTATAAAGTTACTTTCCCAGACTAAGGAGAACGAATTCAAATGTTATGTCTAAATAGTTGAATGTCTATAAGTATACAGAGGTTTACATATCCCACTTCCATGATTCGTCTCCACTTGCTACCTTCACAAAGGCATGCCAGTTTCATTGTTTTCCTCATTAATTAAATCACATGTCTTCACTCAGATTCTCAGATGGAAATCTTTGTTTGGGGCTGGCAAACTGCCCCAAAATAGCTGTGGATCCAGAATTCAACATTAGTGGCACAAGGGAGATGGAGCTGTTGAGGCTGCCACAATGGGCTCTCTGCAGGGGTGGGCATACTGGGGTCTCAGAGCTGGCTTATTCAGTCACATCCCAGCAAGAGCTATGCTTGAGAAATGTTGATAATAAATACCATACTCTCCAGCTAAGATCCCTAATTAAGTTTTTTTATTCTCTCTGCTTTGATTTGTTTAAAGATCCTAATTTTTACACCTTAAAAATTAAATAGGCAGCAGTGATTTTTGAGAGCAACATCTTTTCTTGCTGGTTTGCAAGCAGTGTGTTAATCAGTCAGCCTCAGTTATCTGTTGGAGAGAGAACTAAGCAGCTTTTTACTGTTTGGGGAGCTGTAGTCCAAAATGATGTGCTGTTATTAATTGAAGCAAGGACATCTTCATGTGGAAATTCACAGCTCTTCTTTGCTTTTCAAAGTAAAGCTGAGGGTATGCATACTGCATAAAGCACTTTGGAAAAGTCCTGGATTGATCTCTCTAGGGAATTAACTTTTCTGTTTATCTGCCAAACATACTGTGAATAGATAAACTGAAACATGATTCTCTGCTTCCCAAAATCCCAATAGTATTCCTTACAGCCTTATTGCAGGGACCACTGGAGAAGAGGTAGAGCAGTTTTGGAGCTGATCAGACCCTTAACATTTCTGTGGGAATGGGTACAAAGTGTTTCAGTAGGTGCAGGTGCTTTGATGCTGGATACCGTACAGAAGACCCCTCTTCACTGAGAATTGATTTGGGACCATCACTTCCTATCTGCTTCTCAACAGCCACTCTACAGGTGGCTTTTTCTTTTTTTTCCTAGTCTCATCTTACCTAAGGTTAATTCCTATCAGTTATCCTGAGGTAAAACCTTTCATCCCTCATTATTTGATACCACAGCCTGTAACTCCTTCAAATTTAAACCACTGTCATTTTCCAGCATAAAAATGCAATAACCTTCAGAATAACAGGAGTAACAGCTCGGCTTCACCCAAACCTCTCACTTCTTGAGGAGCGCCCTGGCAGCATCAATTTGACTGAATGAATCTGAGTCTCTTACATTTTTTTGGAACACCTGCTATTGCCTTGACAGATGCGAGTCCTGTTGCGGCACAGTGATGAAGAAGTACGATGTTGTGTTTGACAGAGTAGATTTTTCTTCTCATTTGTTTGTGACAAAGTTATTTTAGAAAACACTCCAAACGCTCCTCGCCCAACAGTGCATCCAAAGTAGCACTATCTCGCAGAGGTGTGGGGTAAGGGGAGGACAGGAAGGTTGGCTGTTTATATGTATATATATAACTGCTTTGGAGATTTCTTATGTGTTCCAGCTCTTGTACCTGAATAAGAAATATTTAAATGCTGCACAATAGGTGAACTTGCAGACTAAGGAAGTATGGTTGATACTTGGCTGCTCTTTTGCTAATTTCTGTTTACTCAAATATGATGCATAGTCAAGAGCAAAAATTCTCCATGCATCTGTTGCTGTATTTATTGTTCTCCCTTGGCAGTCTGTGCAGAGCAGAGGAGTTAGCAGAACCAATGAATTACCCAAAGTGGATTTGGAGAGTGCTTTGCTTCAGAAATAAAGTAGCTGGCTTACATATCCACTTGCAAGGTGTTGTGTTAGATATGCTGGTTAAGACATGAATTACATAAAATAAAATTGTACCTGAGCTTCTGCAGGGGAAAAAAAAAAGCAGCAAACCTGTGAGTCTGAGAGATGCAGCAGATCTTCATCAGCAGGGCCAGTCTAGGAGCTGGCTGCGGGTCAGGGTTAAAAATTCCTGCACTGTGACCTCAGTGGAGCTGCAAGTGCAGCTCTCACAGGAGAAAGCAATAGTTGTTTCAGGTTTGGTAGCAGGATTTGGTCTGTCTAGTATCTGATCCCTGAAATATGTGAAAATCATTCTAGACCAATTGTCAGCTTCCTTCAGGAAGCTACATAGAAATCGTTTGGCTGCTTTGTTTAAGTCACGTTTTTCAAGCAACTAATCACTCTCTTTCTTCCTTTTTATCCGTTGCAGGGATGGGAGGAAGATTTGCACTGTTTTTTAAGTAGGGACACCTGAGACAGGGAGAGATATCAAAATGAGTTTCGGGAATAACAGAACCTGCATCTTGCAAGATCCAGCTTCCTGAACACTGGATAGTGTTGTCTTATCCATATATTTAAAATCTTTTAAATCCATTCCATTTAACAGAAGATTTTTTGCAGATTTAAGGAGGGAAAAAAAAAAAGAGGTAAGTCTGGACAAGCAGGTAACTGTTTCAAGTTCTTTCTCTTTTTGCAAAAAATTCTTGCAGTGATCAACAAAATGTGAACGAATGTTTGAATTCCTTATTTTCTTCTAACTTCTAGGTATTTGTTAGCCCTATTATTTCTGCAGACTCATTGAAATAATTACTTTGCATAGCTCTTCACATGGACGAGGATTTTGCCCTAGAATAAGGTTCCAGGCTGGGTCTTAACGTGGAGTAGGTATTTCTGTAGGTTTCCACAAAGGAAGGTTGTAGCTTAACGAATGTGTGGACTGTGAATGTCTCCCAGAAGGGAGCTAGGGGTGTACTGGAAATGGGTTGCTGTAAAGAATGCTGGTTTAAAGATGCACACTGGAATTAGTGTGTGGAGGGGAGGGCCACAGGCCCTGAAGGAACACTTTGTCAGGTGGCTGGCACCAGCATTTTCTGCTTTATGGAACTGGGGAAAGGAGGGGGAGGAGGTGGGAGAGAGAAATGTCATTTTGACCCTGAGTTTATAGGTAGCCCAAAGTGATACAAGGAACTACAGAGAGAAGAGTGTGACCTGGCTGCCTTTCATGCTGGCATTTGAAAAATTAGCTCAAGATAGTGCTTTGAAGGGTAATATTACTAAAAAAATAAAAGAAGTCCCCACTTCTTTTTCTTGATATTGATATCAAGAATGAGATGGCTAACGTGGGCGAGAGAGTGATTCAAAATGATTTTCGGATGGCTTTTTTTTTTTCTTCCTTTGAAAATTTAGGTGAAGTTAATTATGGAATAGCAGCAGCGTCCTAACTAAAGTGAGTGCTTTCATCTCACCTCCTGCTTTTAAAATAGCTGCGCTCTTATCTCTGCTTTGAGGAAGGGGATGTGGGGGGAGAGCACCCTGGTGCTCTTGCAGCCTGACAGCCATCAGATGAATGAAATGCCTTAGAAGACCTGAGGCCATTAAAGCCTGCCAGCAAAGATATTAAGAGCCTGCCAATGTGCTGATAGCATGTTTTGCGTTAATCTGTTGAAGTAAGCAGAGGAGCTGTTCCCAGCACAGGCCAGGTGCAGCGTAGGGAAGCACTTGCTGTGCTCAGTGAGATGGGCTTTGAGCTGCTCTGGGCCGTAAGGGGAAGGTGTGGTGTGACACCAAGACAGGACAAAATGCAAAACCCTAAGAGGATGAGGCTCTGGCTGGGGAGGAAAAGGCAGACAGGGAGCTGGAGTGCTAATAGCATTGCTGCCTGCTAATCCCATAAGGGCAGCCCCTGCTCTTGGTTTTTTCCCTGGGGGTGTGTGTATGCCATGTGTGTGGTGAAATCCCAGGTCGGGTGAGAGCGGAAGGCCGTACCGCTGTGTCAGGGTGAGCCTCCCTTCAGCTGCACGGTAATGAGCCTTATAACCCCATTGTAAGCAGAGGCTAATCCTGCTGCACGGTGGGCTGGTAGCACCAGCAGCTCCAGGGGCTGTTCATTACCTCTCAGTGCACAGGACATGCATGCACAGGCACACCCGAGGGTTTCACATTCCTGTGAAGAAACGGGCACTTATTTCAGTGGATGCAGTCTGGCCTGGCATTCTGCAATCACCCGTAACCAATGGTTGCAGGATCCATGGGAGGGGAGATCTTGGATATGCTCAAGACGAGGGCTTTGGACTTCAGCCCTCTTACAGTGACTGAGGATGGTAGCTGAACCTCTGTGGCAGCCCCAGGACTAAATCTGTCTGAAAGCCCTTAAACCACGTTATGGGATCCAAGTAGCTCCTTAAACGGAAGCAGCACAGATCATTTTTACCAAATGGACTGTGACAGGTCTGAAGGCAAAGGGGAGGAAGGGGAAGGGGGGATAAGAACATGAACTGTCATCTGGAAACAGGCTTGTGCTATACTCTTTGGTGAGTGTCTGAGAGTGTCTTACTTCACACCGTCAGTCACCTATGAAGGATCCCTGAGGCTATGGGGAGGCTTTCCCTCACCACTATCAGCTGTTAGGAAAATGCCAGAGGATCTGTCTGCCCTTATCTCTGTTCAGTCTGAGAGTTTATTAAGATGCCCTGAAGAACTTTGGATTTTATTTGTGCCTGTGGTTAGATCTCTTCTGTCAGCTTGGTATTACGTGTCCCTTTGGTGAAGGCCTGGTGCTCCTGTACATGCTCCGCCTGAAGACTGCCTTCTGCCCTTGCTTTCTCTTCAGCTTACATGACTGCTTTCCAGTGCTCTGCTGCTGGAATGTAATTCAAGGAATTAAAGTAACCGCTGACCTTCCATGGCATATTTTCACAGCCCAACATTTACCTAATATCCAATCTAAACCTTCCCTGGCATAGCTTGAGGCCATTCCTCTCATCCTGTCACTTGTTACCTGGGAGAAGAGGCCAACCCCCAGCTCTGGCCCCCCCCTCCTTTCAGGCAGTTGTAGAGAGCTATAAGGTCTCCCTGAGCTTCCTTTTCTCCAGGCTAAACACCCCCAGCTCCCTCAGCTGCTCCTCACAAGACTTGTGCTCCAGCCCGTCTTCTTGTGCTCCGCTGCCCCTCTCTGGACACACTCCAGCATCTCAATGTCTTTGTTGCAGTTAGGGGGCCAAAACTGGACACAGCACTTGAGGTTTGGCCTCACCAGTGCCCAGTACAGGGGGACAATCACTGCCCTGGTCCTGCTGGCCACCCTCNGGAATGTAATTCAAGGAATTAAAGTAACCGCTGACCTTCCACGGCATATTTTCACAGCCCAACATTTACCTAATATCCAATCTAAACCTTCCCTGGCACAGCTTGAGGCCATTCCTCTCATCCTGTCACTTGTTACCTGGGAGAAGAGGCCAACCCCCAGCTCTGGCCACACCCTCCTTTCAGGCAGTTGTAGAGAGCTATAAGGTCTCCCCTGAGCTTCCTTTTCTCCAGGCTAAACACCCCCAGCTCCCTCAGCTGCTCCTCACAAGACTTGTGCTCCAGCCCGTCTTCTTGTGCTCCGCTGCCCCTCTCTGGACACACTCCAGCATCTCAATGTCTTTGTTCCAGTTAGGGGGCCAAAACTGGACACAGCACTTGAGGTTTGGCCTCACCAGTGCCCAGTACAGGGGGACAATCACTGCCCTGGTCCTGCTGGCCACCCTCTTGCTGAAACTATTCCTAGTAATTTTGTCCCAAAGCTTGCCAGCATGGAGAAGGTCTGGCTGCACTGTTGTGGCTTGACCAACTGCTTGGGTCTCTGCTTGCCGTCTTTAGGGAGCCAGTGGGAAGAAGCAACTAAGCATCCCTCTTCTGTAGTGGCAGGCTGGGAAAGCCTCTCCCTAGCAGCACACTGGTGATGGCTTGGTAACTCCAGACATGCCTGGCATCTGAGGCACCACTCATCCTAATGCAGCTATATTTTCAGCCAGCAGCCCATGCAAGGGGTAGTGTACTTCTCTGTAAGCAGGACTCTGCATTCAGACAGATGAGCAGTGCATTAGTTATGATGTGTTTGTGTTTTTCAAGTGTCTTGTTTTTTCCAGTGGGAAATTAATAGCTTCGGCTGTAGTCTGGTGAGTCTAGGAATCACAACTTAAGGAAGAACCTTTCCAAACTGGGTTCTAAACCAATAAAACATCTCAGACGGTTACTGCTGAGTTAATGACTCAGTGAATAAACAAATCACTGTGTGACCCTTCATGTTTCTTGTCTGCCTGATCTTCTTTTTCCCCCTGCAGGCTACCTGCATCCCCCAAAAATCAAACACAAGACAATCTAATCAAATGCAATGCAATAGTCCCCTTTTCCTTCTCCGGCAGGGCTTGTTTTTCATCCTGAGCTATAGAACAAGGCAGGCATGAAGACATGAAGCTGAAATTGTTGCACCCCCTCTGGTTCAGCTAGAAATTACTCAGATTTTTTTCCAAGATCAATGAGTTGCCATCATGTCCCAACAAGCTTGCATTCCCTGGTAGAGACATGAAAAATGATCCTTTGTCCCTCATGTGACACTGGCACTGTGGGTGACAAACGCTTCACTCTTCATGCCTGCTTATGTTTCAGCATTGTGCATTTTTCTAGATAAGCTGTGTGGCAGCCCTCTCGTTAATCAAATGTGGTGCTGGCCCATGAACTGCAGGCCTAGAGCACTCTTGGTTGGATTTGACCCCACTGAAAGCAGGGTAGAAGGAGCTGGTGGTTCTGGGGGGACCGGGATTGTGCCCAGTAACATCACATTTCTTTGCTGAGAGCCGTGTGCTCAGATAAATAAGTGGACCTGTGGAGCATTAGCCTGATCATTTAGCAGCCTCTCCTTGAACTGTGTGAAATGTTTAGTCTTTAGTCTGCAAGTAAAGCAGTGATTCTCAGTTAAGGTAAAAGAAAAGGGGAAAGTATCAAGAAATTGGCACTGGGTTGCTTTTAGACAAGCTTCTGGAAAATGCCAAAGAGCAGCACTTTATCATTTTCTAGTTGAAGAATATTAGTTCCAAGCTTTTAATTTTGAAATGTTGAATGACCTCCTCAACACACCCCACCCCTCAAGTGAGACTGCTAATGAAACAAACAGATGGTGATTTGAATAGAGTAAAAGGACATCATAAAGATGTGCTTTGAAACAGCCAGACAGAACAAATTACACAGGAGACTCTGGAAAAGAAAGTGGTGGAAAACTGAGAGCAAACCACTACGGTGTTCATATAGTTCACCAAATGGCCCAGCGTGCAAATGGAAAGCTGTTTAATTATCTTCCATAATCTGATATTAAAAAAACATTTTCTATGCAGAAAATGTTGGGTTGATAGCTGATCAAGCACAGAGGCCAGTCGCATGCATCTGTCTGTGTCTGTGCATCTCACTGCTGTCTGCAGGGCCGTGCATGTCAGCAATGACATTTGTTTGCTTTCTATTTTAAGCAATGCCTGGGAGAAAACGATAACTTTTTTTGTTTGCCTCTCTCCCAAACTAATGCAATTTGAAATGCTGTGCCAAGGAGTCTGGAAGACCTGAGGCAAAAGTTGAAACTGTGACCTTCTGAATATTAAAGTGTATCGTGGCAAGTTGAGCATCCCTCAGTTGGGAAAGGGGCTGGGGAAGATGGCCCTCGGGCTGGTTGCTTCATCACTCCCCTCTTTCTGCTCCCTCTGCCCTGTGTCTGGACTCATTGTGCTTCATGACAGCATTGGCTGAGGCTGCTCGCTGGCCTTTCAGTGGTACTTTCTCTCTGGGAATTGCTGACTGCTTTGCAAACATTATGACTTAGGCTTTATAAGATACTGTGAGGAGGGAGAATGACAAAACCAAATAATTTACTTCAAGTTCAGAGTAAAAATAGGTAGTGAAATCTGCCCTAAGACTGCAGGCTTGCAGAGGAAAAACCCTAAACTGATTTTATTGCTGCTCTTCCCAAAGGCTTCTGCTGCTGAAGCAATGGATGTGTCCCCTTTACACCTGTTTTCCCTGTCCTAGTTCATTGCGGGCTGCTTTGTTGGCCCCTGCCCTGGCACTGGAAGCAGGTACCTAGATGTTGAACACTTAGGGAGGTTGCAAGTGATTCATTTAATCTAAGATGAAGTCCCTTAGGATGGGAGGAAGGAGGTGACACCTTCTTTTGGGCCCAGCTACCAAAGCTGGGAGGAAAGGAATGAGGTACAATTAACTACAGAGTAACCCCTACCTCATCTGCACTGACTACAAGGAGGTGACAAGTAAATCAATATAAAGCTCCAAAGCTTTGATATTTCAGTGTCTGATGTTCCAATACTTTCAGTAAAAATTAATTGTGCTCTTGTGTTGACCAAATTCTCCACAGCAGCCTCATTAACACACAGCCAAAAGTTTCTCTCTTCCAACTTGCTGAACTAGAAATCAGTTTTGTTTGCTTGGATTTTTTTTTTCTGCTATGAACAAAATGCTTCCTTGTTTCTACTGTACTTGAAATTGCACCCTGAAAGGAGGAGGAAGGCAAAACAGCCTTCAGTCTCTCCATAATCCTCAAAGTTTTGCAGTCTTTGAACATCATCTTGCACCTTGCCTTGCTGTATGGCAAGTTCTCTGGTTCCCTCCTGCTTCCTTCTGTCTGATCATTAAAGTTGTTATGATCACATCTCCCGCAGCAGAAACAAGTAGGAGCAATGGGTGCCCTGACGGCCTGGCTTGCTGCTGCTCCAAAACAACTGTGGCAGCTGCTCAGTCTCAGAGACAAACTTTAGTGTCGCTTTGTGCCTTTTACTAGGTTTAGTGAATGATAAATATGTAACTTAAGCAAGAGCAGATTCCTCTCATGCAGACACATATCACTTCTGCGTGCATGCACCCACTCCTGTCTCTCTGGAGAGAAATTGAAACATCCTTCTGTCAGTCCTGCCTCAAAATCCTTATGCAGGCTATTATACAGTCTCTTACAGAGGACTAAAGCTTTTCAGCCTCTGTGTGTGAGCTAGGAGCAAATTATGATCCTGCTTTTACCCTGGTGTACCTCATCAGCAGGGAGAGGTGAAACTGCCTGAGCACACGGCTTGCTGTGTGAGTCAGGACAGGACCCCTGGATCCTGGCTTGCTCTTTCAACGTCGGAATTGTGTGCACTGGCTTCAGCTTAAAGGCATGATGATGGAGAGATCTTTGAAAGCATCTGAGGGATTTAGAAGTGCATTATGTATTCCAAAATGTAGCACTTCATGCATGTTCAGTATGCCACTGGCATGGCTCTGTGTTACTACAGGATGTGTAAAAACATACATTGCCCACAATAGTTTTGAGGACAAAAGGTGGATTATCAAACACTGGCTATAAGTGAGTGTCTAGTCAAAAACCTGATCAGCACATGGTTGTTTTTCATTACATGGAATTAGCTTTTTGCTGCTCTGGGCATCATAAGCTCAGTCCTGCTGACAGTGCCTAGACAGCTGCTTTTAGCAAAGGAAATGTCTCAGGTTACCCTCTGTGTTCACTGCCTGCCACACGCCCTGATGGCCAAGGCGTCCCACCAGCCATTCACTAGTTCTAGCTCTGTGTGTTGCTGTGTTTCTGCAAGGAGTAGGGAGTCATCCCAGTGATGTTTAAAAGTGAATTTTGCTGTACTTCGGAAGACTCTTGGGCCAGCAGCCGAGGTCAAAACCTCAGACTAATGTGATTTGAGGTTGGATTTATTACTTATACTTTCCTGGAGGTTTCTGTGCAATGCCACTACTTTTTGACCTCATTTCAGTTTGCCTTGCTTAGACAAACTTTTCTGTGGTCTTCCTGAAGAGCTGGAGCCTGACAGGACATCTCCAGGATGGCTGGGACCTGCCCAGTTTTCAGGAGTGTTTCTTCATGGCCTCTGGTTGCTTATGACCCCCTGAGCTGGATTGCAGGTGAGGAACAGCATCTGCAGTGCCCAGGAGGAGAGTGGGGAATAGGGACCACAAACCTCTGTGGCCAAGATCACAGATCCATGGGGAAACAGGAGTTTGCTTATCAGTGGTAGCAGTGGTGTATTGAAATATAGCAGCTGGTTTAACTGGCAGAGCTGGTCTCCCTCTGCAGTGGGACTGGGATGGTGGATGGAGTGCCTGCCAAGCCTCATCAGTCTGTGTTGCCTTGGCCAAGTGAGCTTTGAGGGCAGGGAGGGAAGGAGGGAAGACCCTGCCAGTGGGGCTCCCCATTCTTTCTGCCAGTGGAAATGGGTCCTTTCTTAGGGGTAGTAATTGCTCAGGGAATTTTAGTGGGGCAGGAGGCAGGATGGGGTGGGTGGAGCAGGATGGCAGCAGCCAAAATGAGACTCTGGCAAGGGGTAGGGTGAAGGTGGGTGGCTCTGTGCCTCGAGAAGGATGGTGAGGTGTCAAGGTCAGGATTGCTCCCTGAGGTGACCTTGAGGAAGTCAGCGTGTCAGTGCCTGCTCATTTCATAGGGCCCTCTCAAGCAGCCTCAGGAGCTGAGTGGAGACTTCAGTGGCTGCAGGAAGGGGAGAGAGGGTCCCTTCATCCCACCTGGGTGGGATGAGAAGCAGTTGGTTGAAAATTCACATCCAGGCTGGGGACTGGAAAAAATACCTTTGTGAAAAAGGCAGCAAGGCATGGGTTGGGCTGCAGGAAATGTCTTGTGCTCGCTGAGGGAGAGTCCTCAGAGTCCTGCAAGTGCCTTCTGCCGAAGTTACTCTGCAGCACGTGCCTGCCAGAGTCCATGTGAGCTGTGGTATGGCTCTGACCACTGCTTAGTCACTGAGCCTGTCCTGGTGTTACACTTGCAGTGGAGTGTCCTCCACACATCAGTACTTAAGTTGTTACCTTGCTGTCCTTTCCAGCTGTCCACTTATTTCATGGCTTTCAGCCAGTGGTGTGGAAAAAAACAGAGCATGGTCTCTAAAGAAACATGTCCTAGCCTTGGGCAGTTCCCAGCCTGACCTGGTTGTTGCCTGATACAGGCAACAGTGTATGGGAGAAGTAATGCAGCCATAGTCAAGAGTTAACCACTGACCCTTCCAAAGTGTTGTAATAATCTGCTGATGGAGAAAGGATAGGGAAAAAATCAAATGGTCTTTACACCAAAGGAGGAGAGAGAAGCAATTAACATGGTCAGATGTGGGAAATTTGACAGGGGAGATGACCAGAACCAGGATTTGCACTGATATCCTCCTACTATCAATCTTTCCAGGGAACTTGACAGGCAAGAAAAGTCAAAGAGCAGCCAAGGGATTCTGAAATCAAAGGGCTTTGAAAGCTGGATCAGAGAATAGAGCAGTTTCTCCATCTGCTTTGAATTTATTGTTGCTAATGAGGAAGCAGGCTCTGGTCTGAGTGAACATGTTTGGCCAGAGGGGTCACTTGATATATCCATCACATAGGTATCGAGGGACTCTCAGCAAGTTAACCCTTTCACTGTCAAGTACTTACAAATGAGCAATTTAGAGGAGGGATAGACATGCTGTTTGGACTATCAGATCCTATTTATCCATCTGACTGGTGGGAGCTCCTGCAGGCAGCGCTGAAAATCCCAGCATCAGCCCATCCAATAAGCTGGTGTGAATCTTCTGCTTCCTTGCTGATGTTGGCTGTGGTCAGTCTTATTCAGCTGTGAATCCAGGATCATGACTGAGCATTTCTTTGCTCAGTAACATAATTCATTTATATACAAAGCTGGAAGTTGTTGTTTCTAACACTTACTTACAACGAGGCTCCCTGTGCTGCTCAGTTTGGATGCTGTCCCTGTCAGCAGGAGTTGCATAAGGGGACAGATCTCCCTCCCCCAGCTCCCCCATCGGTGTTCCTATGCAATGGAGACTACAGCATGTTTGGGTGAAGGAGCACATGGGAAAATAGGCTGATGAGAAAAAGAGGAGAGTTGGAATTAATTAGAGGCCTTTAGCAACCCATGAGAGTTTATCTTGAAATCGGTGGCCTCATTATCTAAATACCAAACACCAACCTTCCCATTCCAGATTCCTAAAAACTCTTCTGTGTTCCCTGCCCTTTCCTGCCCTAAATGCTGATGCCATCACATCCGATTTTCTCTGACTCCTGATAATGCTGAAGGCACAACAGCCAGAGATGAAAGCCTTGGGGATCTGCTCGCTGAGGTTATGATCCCCAATTATCATTCCAGGCTGCTGCCTGTCTGCAAGGCAAGAGCTGTAGATGAGGCTCCCAGAGCTGCAGATCTTCAGAGCGGGACAGAGTGTGCAAGGGGAAGTGCTGGCATGTGAGCCACATCTCTGACTCGTCACTGAAGAGACTGCCCAGGGAGCCTCAGTTACAACAGGGAGATTGGTGGCTCACACTACAGAATTACACCCCATTTCTTCTTCTCTTGAGCACTGTAGAACTCTGAGCCAAGTTGGCCATTGGAGCAGACATGGGTTGCAAAGGTAAGTACAGGGGCTGTGTTCAGAAAACTTGCAAAGCAGGTGAATAAATACTTGAGTGGGTCCATCTCCTGTGAATCCTCTTCTAGCTGTTAAGAGTATAGAAATCTGGCAGAAAATTACCCTCCCTGCTTTCCAGCTGGTCCTCAGAGATCAGAGGGGCTGGGTGTGGCTGGGCTTAATTTCTGCTAAATCTGGTCGCATTCAGTAAGATTCCCGATGCACAAATCCTGTGGGTCACACTGTAAGTCTGGTCACATTCGCTATCACAGATGCACAAATAGTGCAGTTTATTGAATCAGCAGGTTACAGATTACTGTGAGATTGATGGTGATAAATTCACCAGACCTGCAAAATATAAATGGATAGCGCTATGTACAAGTGTTCCCGGGTATACTCCAATGCAGTCAGAGGCAAAATCTTATCAAAGAGGCTCCCTGCTTTGGGGAGGAGAGAGGAGCAAGTCAGTGTTTGCAAGGTGAGGTTGTATTCTCATCCTCTGCCACTGAGGATTTCAAATGCCCATTTATACTTCTGGCAGAAGTGGGGGTGAAAGTGTAGTGAAAATACCCTGTTATTGCCATCATAAATGGGAGGGGGGAGGCAGCCTTCTTATGTGTAAGTGAGAGATATGGAGAGTTACAAAGAGAGCGATTACATCACTGTCTGGGGTTTGAGCAAGGGTAGAACAGAACTCTGATGTGTTAGTGTGTCACTCCCTCTTCCACCAATTCCAGAGATAAGGGTCCTCCCCCTTGATAACCTATCAATAAGCAGGCCATCATGCCCACTGTAATGCCAACATAATCCCTTCACCACACAATCTCTCAGCATATCTGATGGAAATCCCTTCACTACTTATCTCATGGTATATCTCATGGTTTTGGGCCTCCTCCCTACACTCAGAACACATTTAAACCTGCCGCTGTGCGGCTTGGCTGGTGGTAGAAGCTGTTGCTTTTCCCTAAGAATTCCAGGCTCCGGAACTCCTGGCGGTGCTCAGCACCTCGTGTACAGCTTTCTCTCACCCGTGCGATGGAGGCACACGGCCAAGCCCACACAGAGCTGCTAGCTCTGGTGGTATCAGAAGTAAAGAGTCCAGAGGAGGCCCTGCCAGGTATCCCATGTTTATTTCTGACCAGCTCCCNTTAAATCACATTTAAAGCACAGGATGAGACAGATTAGTCCTATCCATTCAGAAGGGGATAAAGAATGGCCTTAACTTGGCATTTCCAACCTGACCCATCCTAGGCAAAGGGTGTTGACCTGCCTATGGCTGCAGTTTAGGTCAGCTGTGTGTGCTCTCAGGCACTGTGAGCAGAAGGCACAGTGAGTTAGCATGGCTCAGTGACGTGCAGTAACATTAAAAGGTGGTGGGCTGAGTGTGTGGCTGAACCCTGAGATTTGCATGAGCTTAAAACCATAAAATGCAATTACTCTCTGGGGATTCATTTACAACCAGTCTCAGTTTGTGATCAGATGAGGGCACGTGACAATGTCTTTGCTGAACCTTGTCATCTTTTTTCCCTTCTGGAAGACTGCCTTTCCCGAAGTATTTCTACTTTAGTTGTCTCCTTGAATGTCAGGACATGTAGTTTTAGGGCGATCTGTCATCTGACTTCAGCAGTGTTGCACAGAGTCTCTTAACAGCACTTCTGGGCCTGCTTCAGTGGATTGTGATAATGTGGTAGATATCAAATAGAAAAGGATCTTGGAGTGGATGAAGGGTGTTGTGGCCATTGGTTAATGAGATATTTAGGATTAGGTTTTCAAATAAAGTGTTGGGAATTAAAGAGACAGTGAGTATTCAAGGGCATTTTATCTACTGGGAGTGTTTAAACCTGGAAATACACAGTATTGATAACACAGCAGGATTAAAGTTTGCTGCATCAGATTCAGCACAATTTGGTTGTCAGCTAGCAGCTAGAGCACAAAGTCCTTAAGCAGCAGTTAATTCTCTTATTTGGAGGCTTTCTGCTTGCTGTCTGCTAAATTCCAAATACTGGCTGACAGTTGTCTGTTTGGAGCACTGTTTATTCTTAAATCTCCCTTCCGAACTGCTGCCTGGCTCCCCGCTGCTGTACTGGGTCTGGCTCACTGAACAGCTGACTGAACTCAGCACTGGAATCAGCAGGACCAGGTGCATTCACTACTTACTCCAAACATGGCATGGCTTGGGGGTCTGGCCTTTCGGGCCAGAATTAGTAGATATATTTTTAACACAAATTGTTTTTTCAGCTGAATATAGGTATTGTTCTTCTAAATCCAAGGCTTTGCTAAGTCTAACCGGAGGTAGGTTAGTTGGCAGTCAGGTCATGTGTGTTGAAATAGGGCCATGGTGTGGGTCGCTCTCAGCCTGCCATTTCTCATCACTAGGCTGACTGGGGAACATTTTCAGTCTGGTTGCTCACAAAGAGCAGAGCACCACTGATCCTTCCCTTCCCTGCATCAGTCTCACTTTCTTTTCTTTTTTTCCCTGTAATGCACCTAGCACCAAATAAAAAAAGGGAAGCTGTAGTCACTGGAGCAGTATTGATGCTGTCGTTGCCTTCCTAACAGCACCCACCTGGATACAGAGCCCTGTGCCGCCTGTCACAGATTAATTAACACCAGACAACCCAGTCCTGCGTCCTCGCAGCAGAGCTGCCCTCCAGACTGTGCTCCAGACTGGACAGGAAGGTGCTAACACAGCATGAAAAGCAGCTGGGGGTAAGGAGGGAGAATCTGTGCAGCTGGCTTGGGTTTGCCTTTGTTTTCAGAAGCGCAGTAGGGCTGCGTGGTCATGCAAAGGCAGTACATAATGACAGGGACTCTGGGGACAAGTGATCCTTTTGGTGATGCATTCAGAGGACTCCTGGTGGAGGGCTCCTCAGGGGTGTGAGAGGAGGAAGAGAGGCAGAAACACTGGTTAAGGGGCTGGTTTATAATTCTAAAACAGCTTGTGACATTTTCTGTGTAAGTCGACATACAATAGATCTCAAGGGGAAACTAACAGACCCATAAAGTTATTTGTAGGCCAGCCCAAATAAAGGACAATGCCTGAATATAACTAGCTCATTGCAGGCATTTCTCTGTCAGGTGTGGAATGTCCAAACATCGTGAACGCTATAATAAAAGTGAGTTAATAAGGCAATAAATGGCAATGATGAAGTCCCTGGTTGATTTCAGAAAAAACAGTAAATCCATATTTCTATTTCACTTAGCATGGCTGAAGGCCCCTTCACTGTTCCCTGCATCTGCTTCATCTCAGGTTTATTTGAGCAATACGTCATCACTCCCCCCATGAGACATCCCTGGTATCTGCAAGTTCTGCAGACCTCCTAAAGGCCTGCTGAGGCTGTACTGCCTCCCAGGGCATATTTATTCTGTACCATATCATATAGTAAATGCCTGGAAACCAGCATTTAAAACAAAAATAAAAAACAAAGCACCCTAGGCAAAAGGGACCTTAGCTGTGAAAATGAAATTAATGCCAGTGAATCGATCAGAATCATCCAGGCTTGGTTTGTTCGGAAGTGCCATAATCCCTTCCTCACTCTGCATGCGCATGTGCCTCATACAGAGGGGACTTTAAATACATGGAGTTTATTTCCTGTGCCCATTCGTCTGCCCAGTCACCACTACATGAAAGGAGCCACAAGGCCAAGGGATAAGATGCTACTGGAGAGGTGGAGAAAGGAAGGGGGTTATCCAGGGAAATCATCTGGATAGTTGCCGATTTACATGGAAGGTCTGAAATTGAGACAAAGCAAAGAGAGTTCTTCCTAAACAAACAGATGGGCTGGACTTTCACTGTGGCTTTTATTCACAGTTTCCTTCTGAAGCCTTTCATATGAATGAGGTAGAAGGACACACTGTTAAAGTGGGTCAGGGAGAGGTGAAGAGTTTCAATCAGCTGTAAAGCCCAGCAGGATGCGGTTCCTTTGAAGAGCATTGTGATAGTGATTTAGGTCCAGGAGTTGAACCCCGCTGTATTTTCAAAGCTGTGTGGTACTGTGCTCCTGAGGAACTTCAGAGAGAGAGAGAAATTCTGCAAAACACTCTTTTCTTCGAAGGCAGCAGAAAATCATTTCAGCCTTTGTTGTCGTAGGGAACACAATACTCCAGTATCAACGCCTTTGTCTTAGCAAAAGACTCAGTACACTTGTAGGTTCTTTTACCTGCACACTGCAAGAGGCTTAATACCAAGTGGATCAGTTAATTATTCTATCACCCCCAAAATAGGTGCAATGTAGCTTTTTACCTGCTAGGGAGAAGTCAGAGGTAAAGTGAGATGTTCAGAGACACTGCAGAGACAAGCACTCAGCTCAGAAGTCTGCGTTTCCAGGCCCCACTCCCACCCCCACCCAGGCTGCCTGCCGAAGTTTTACTGGGGTCCCGGAGGTGACATCAAGGCCTCCAGGTCTGCTGTAAAAGCCAAACTCAGTCCCACTACCGAGGACTGGACATGCTGTTGAGCCTGGAGAGCTGCAGCTGCTCCTGGGTCCTGTTTGTTTCTGCAGCCAAGGAGCTGTGAAAAGTTTGATTTCTTGTAGGGCATGCAGAGCTCTCAGCAAAACCAGGCTGTGGTCCAGAGTTGCACCAGTGGCTTCTGTTAGAACACCCCTATGCTAGAGGATACTCCTTCCCCAGAATGCTGCTAATGTGAATAAGTTGCCTTTACTTAAGATTAAATATCATTAATGACCAGAATGTTGATTTTGTATGCAGTGATTGTCCCCAAAGATTTTTCCCCCTCTCTAGAGATATACTAAGTTGACTTTCATCACCTGAAAGTCAAGTTCATTTTCAATTACTAGAAGGCTTCATAGCTCTCTTCACCATTTCAACGAAGGACAGTCTGTGTAATTTATTTTAATTTTTAGTTTTGGTGCTTTTCATTTATTACTGAATTTTTGAAATAGGATGGTGTTCTTTCACTGCCAGAGTGTAGTCTGCTCTGGAGTGGAGAATGACACTGTGTATGATACAGAATGATATAAGAAAATGGAATTGTAGAGGAAGAAGAAATTTTAACCAAAAATGCCACAACAATTGCATCTCTTGGGGGAAATTGTGCTGAGATCCCTTCTGACACTGCAGATTAGATGGGCTCTGAGGGAGGGTTATCAGAAGTATATCAGAAGTATCTGAAGTTCCAAAGTAAGTATTCCACACCTCTGAAAATTGGACCATTTCTCTGTGACCTGTCAGTGGTGACACAATCCACCCATTAAACTGCATAGATCAGCCTCATTTATCTAGGAAAAGATAAGACTGCTGCCGTGTCAGGCAACTGGAAATCTGATCCTGAAATAACTACAGTATTTTGGTGATGCATTAACACCAGGGGACAGGCTCCTTGGTGTAACTGATGTGAGTATTGGTGGCAGTCCGTCTCCTGTATGGGGCTGTGAAGACAAGGTCTCTGCCTCAGAGAATGTGCAGTCTGGAGAGGTGGTGTGCAAACCAGAAGATGGAATGAAGGTTCACCTTGACTAGATTTCTTGCTTAGCTATTTTATTTGACTGTTTTGAAAGCATAGGAAAGGTTTTTTTTATTTTTTACTTGCCTAAGGACAAGGCAGAAATGTGGCCAGCTTTCATTTTGTTTAAAGGGTCTTTGCTTTATTGAGAACTATGTTACCACACCCACAAGGGAGTTTTGAATGTGTCTATTTCAGTGCCTTTAATATGAGCCAGAACTTCCAAGACAGCACCAAAGGGAGAAATGAGGTCACTGGAAAGCAATGGCTAGAAATTGTAAATAAGATTGCTTACAGGGCTTATGTGGTAGATGGGAGTGATAGTGATGTTTGAAGTTTACCATCTGTGCCCAGGAAAAGGAAAACATCCTGAGACACAGATGGCCAAGTACACTTTCATGCTGTTCTTTTCAGAGAGGAAAAAAAAGTAGTTCCTAAATGCAGTTCTCTTTAACTTTCAGTTATGCAGTGCACTAAAGACGTGCTTTTGTGTTTCTTTGATTTCACTCTGATCTTCTGATTATTTATTTGTCATCAGACACAAAAGCATATCAGTTGTCTGTTGAGATCCAGTTCAAACTTTCTAGACTTTCTACCATTCTGGCTTAATAGAGCATGGAATAATACTGGCTGACACTAGTGGATTGAAAAAAAAAAGTTCAAAAGTAGGGGTCATGTCTCTGTGTAGGCATAAAAATAAGATAAATGCAGAAACAGTCTTGGGAATGAGGCCCCAATGCCGAAATGCCACCAAGCACTAAGGAACCAGAATACTTCAGACAGTGGGTAACTTACTGATTCTGGTTATTAATCTTCAGTGAGCTTTATTTGGGTTGAGCCCTGCCACTGTGTGGAGTAGAGATACAAGTTAGGGAGCCTTGTTGACCTGTACAGTGATTTGTTTGGAAGTGAAGACGCCATTTGCCTCAACTTACTGATACAGAAAGAGTGTTTGAACAACCTGGACCTACAGTCACTGATACAGTTAAGAAATCAGCATTTCCAGTTAGCCCTGTCAGTGTAAAGGCATTGGTACACTGCAGTTGTCTCATCCAGGTTTCTTATCACTTCTTTTCAGCACAGTGCAGAATGTCAAAGCAAACTTGCAAACTGCAAGGTCCAGATTTTCAGTGTAGAGCTCTTCCTGCATCTTATTTGCAAGGCTGAGTTATAGCCCTCTAAATTACAAACAAAAGCACTGGCCAACTCTAGCTAACAGCTCTGATGGATGCTATTATATTTCTGCTGCTAGTTGGCACTCAACCCTCAGTATCTCATCAGCATAAAGGGATGCTGTCAACTTGACAAATTGTGTCTTCCTTAGAGGGGGGAAAAAAAGCCGTACCTGCTATTGTTCCAAAGCAGTCTTTACAAGAACAGTGACTAGAAGAGAGTAAGGATGAAAGCAGGGTGCTATTTCACTGCCTCTGTTCTGTGTGTTTACTCTGCATATTTGACAGCCCTGTGTGGTGTGTCAGTGTTGCTAGTGTGCATTAGCACTTCCCCTCCCAGACTGGCAAGATGATGCCTCCTGGGAGGAGGGGGTGCGGGAAGGTCAGCGAGGGGAGGGAATGCTTTCATCCCAGGCCTTGTATTAACAGCAGCAGCAAAAGTGAGTGAAAACGCAACAAGAGAATTTGTATATACATTCCACAGGATGCCATTGTGCTTCGTGCAGTGTTTTAAATTGGTTTCTAACATGCTTGGGAAAGAAGGAATTCTTCCTCCCCCCATCTTACTTCCTTCTCCAGACGTGATTTTTACAGTGTCCTGCTCACCACTATTTAAAGACAAATCTGTGCAAAACTTGCATTGTCTGTGAGAGGCCAGTTTGGAAGCATTCAAAGTTGTCAGCATCCCTTTAAATACAACATTGTTCTTTCCCTTGTGAGTGCCAAAGCTCTCCCTGGAGGACTATGCATCTAACCTGGCACAAAGAAGGGAGAGTTCCTCCTTCTTTGTGTTTAAAATGACTGGCACAGTGCAGAGAACCGTCTGCTGCTTCCATCTCTGCCAGCTTCCCCTAAGATGTGCTCAGCTCCCTCAACCCGCAGCTATGGGAGCAGCTGGGAGACGTTTTGCTGAGCAGTGAATAATATCCCCCTTCTGGTTTGGTGCTGTTTGGACTCTGGCAGTCATTGATTTGCTCCCAGATTCTGAGGAGGACAGCCCAGACTGCTGTGTCCTGCCGAGAAACTGAGGAGGGAAGAGAAACGGGAGACCGAGCTCGCCATCTCCTGGGGAAAACGAATTTACGCTTTCAGGAATGTTTCTTTTGTTGTGGCATCCTTTCATTCTCACTCTCCTTTCATTCGCACGTGCCCAGCGTGTCGGCGAGAGATGGTCAGGTGCTGTTCCGAGCCGAGCCGGGCCGAACTGGTCAAGGTCTAGCGGGGCAGAGCCGAGCCCAGCCGGGCCAGGCAGTCCCAGTTTAGCAGGCTGGAAATACTCACCTAAGTGGTTACGTTATGTCAAATTCTTTCAAAGACAGTGACATTTAGGTTTGAGTGTTTAGGAGGACTGTAAATCTTGGCTCATTTTCTTGTTCTCTATTGAAGTTTGGGCTAGTTATTTGGAAAAGGTTCTTTCCCCAGGGTGGCTGGGCACTGGAACAGGCTCCCCAGGGAAGTGGTCACAGCACGAGCCTGACAAGAGTTGAAGGGGTGTTTGGACAATGCTGTCAGGCACATGGTAGGATTGTTGGAGCTGTCCTGTGCAGGGTCAGAAGTTGGACTCCATGATCCTCGTGGGTCCCTCCCAACTTGGGATATTCTGTGATTCCTTCTTTCTTAAAGGCCAAAGTTGCAGAAAGCTTAGGAAGCTTGTGAGCTTGCAGTGCCAGCTCTGGCCCTGCCATGGTCCCTCTTCTTCTTCCTGTGACAGTAAAATACACCAGTGAATTATGTCACAGGGTGGGTGCACTGTGTTGGTATTTTTGCTATATATTTCATAGGTACTTCAGCAGCAGCAGTGTCAGTGGCAAGACTCATAGGCCCTAATAACTCCAGAAAAGAGGTTTATAAAGCATTGAGCAGCAAGAGTCAGGTTCTTACGTGCTTAAAAGGGCAAGGACTGTTTGGCCACTGATCCTTATAGTGAGGCTTCTAAAGGATACCTATGATTTTTTGAGTCAACTCAAAAATTCTGGGGAGGTGGGATTCCTCAAGTTCAAGTGCTGCCACGCTACAGCTTACTGAGATGAATCTTCTACGGGTATATAAAAACAGTGGTGAATGTATTAAACTGCTACTTTTGTAGGGGTTATTATGACTCAGAGTAACGACAGCTATAAAGCAGCTCAGGAAATTACACCACTAGGTATGTTGTTCTTAGTACCGAAAACTGAGATTAAGCTGGACTGTTGTGATTTTTAAGAGATTTGTATCTTATTTAACAAGAGACCTATCCCAGATTGGTCTCTTGATCCCAAGATGCCTTTTCCAATCCTATTCTGGGCAGGTGGTCCCATCTATATTGTTAAGGAAACTTTATTATATCCAGTGAAAATTAGATACCAAAAAATAGAAACTAACATTTTTAACTTAGGTCAAAACAATTCTAAACCAGATTACTAATAACGAAATAACTTGTTTGAAGTGAAATAATAAGACCTCAGTTATAAACAAAGCAAAAATTTCGTACAGATGGTAGTTTTGGAAGAGCTTGAGTATATAAATTTCACGTATTCAACTCAAAACTTAAATATAGAGTAATTATTATACCTTTACCAAACCATCATGAGTCTTATAAAGTCTTCTACTGTTTTAAACCACTGTTTAAAGATCAGTAATTGAAGTTGAAGCTAGGAATCTTAAAAGAAGCTAGGAATCATTTTCTTTCTAAGCTTTTCTTGCTCTCAATCACATCTACACCATTTTTAGTCTGAACACCCTAAAGCACACATAATCTTGCAATAAAAGGAAGCATTGTTTGTGTTGTTTTGAATAATACAAAGTAGGCTTTAATGTTTTTAATGCTTTTTCAACACTTCAACACAGATTCAACACACCTGATTGTGAAATACAATTTGAATTTAACTTGCACACTTGTGTTTTACAAATAAATTTATGACTGTTTTGCTTACAGTAACTGAATTAGCACCATTAGCAAGTGTACACGTAGAAAATGGATCTTCTATTTCTCAAATACTGGAACGAGGATGGAGCTTTTAAGCTCCACTTCACAATGAAGGCTTGTGGTTTCCTGGCAGGAGTTCATTCAGGTGATTCATATACTAGGACAGTTCATTCTTTTGTAATGTCCTTGGACAATCCTCCAGAAACACTTGTGGTGATGACCCCGTTCAAAGGAGATGCAAACTGTTAAGTGAAGAATGGCCACTGCAATTCTGAAAGGCACAGAATACAGAGCTTACAAGGCTTAGCCATCAAAAATGAAGACGAATTTTACTGCTTCCTAAATAGGAGGGGAAAATGGAAAAGCAAGAAAGAAGTAAGCAAAAGAGGACAGTGCTGGCACAGTAACAAACTGGTAACAGAGATGAATACATCATCTCTTAGGCTAGCCCTACCAAACAGCAGCAATATGTGGAGGGAGGATGAAAATCTAACTCATTTTAAGAGAGCAATAATTTTATGGAAAAGATCACACAGGATTGCCTGCAGTAGCAGGCAATTTATTCTTTCTGTGTAGCAGTCTCCATAAAAAGGACTTTAATGTGAAGTTCTCCTGCTGTCTGGGTAGTGACAGTCCTGCTCAGCCTCCCTTGTTTCATATACCTTTTTCTGAGCAGGCTCAGCTCTTCTGGATAAGGAGATAAGAGCCAACAAAAAAATACCTAACAATTTAGGCAAAGATTTGAAGGCAAGCTCTCACAGCATCCTAAATCTTGGGCTAGAAAATAGCAGTGTCTTCTTGCAGAATGACTTGAGATCTAGCCCTTGAAGCCACCAGATGTTTGGCATGTCTCTGATCCAGTGGGCACACTCCTTTTAATTAAGACTCCACAAGCAACTTTTAGCTAGCTGCAGAAAGCTCCACTCTGCCACTGGAAAACCCTTTTCAGTTTCAAGTCCTTCTTTTCTTTACAACTACTCTATAGTTGTGTAATTGTTTTACATGAGAACAACTATCAGTTCTTCATTGCATTAGACCCTACATTTTGACTGTAACTTCAGTATTTACCTCAAGGTTTCCTCTGTGTTTTGACTTCCTCAGCTCCTCTAACACAACAGCACTTCATCCTGCATTATTTACCTCCTCGGTGATTCGTACCTTCTAAAACAGTACTGTATCAACTATTTGAGATTTTTTTTTAAGGCTAGGCTGCAAAGGCAACAAAACTTCCTTGAACTGAAGATTCACAGCTTGAATCTTACAGAACATACTCTTAAATATCCATCTTCTCCATTCAGATGTCCCTGTTCTACATGGAATGTACCAGTTTGCCTTGATACCATATTAAGCATTACAATCTTTGCTCAAAGTAGACATTGACAAGGGACTCGTCACACAGCTGATCTTGATGCACAAGCTGCATTTCACCATTATCTTTTAAAGGCACAGCTTTCATTTACACTTATACTCTAGCCTGCACTTTGGGGGGATGTATAAAATTAAGTAACAAAGTTCTTGTAGTTTATGCACACTTCTGGAATGATTTCGTGTTTCCAAACACAACAAACAATGTTTTGTTTCTTGAAGGAGAGCCCAGTATTGTAGGAAAGATTGGATTTTGCCATAAACACATTTGGCTACAGACTTCTATAGGAGCTCATCAGAAAGAAGAATCTGAATTTTGTTGATTTTCTGCCTTTAACTCCTCCACACTCTCAATGCACATATATTTATAAACTTCTAGGTCAGGGTCATCACTTTAATATTGTACAGAGGTGGTGCCCATGGAAAAAAGTGCCCAGAAACTGTATTATAATGAAGAGAAGGAAGTTAAAAATGAACCAATTTAAATAGGAAACAGAAGATCTTTCTTCAGCAACAAACATGAACGTCCATTAAATCAGCCTAGAAACTTGGCACCATCACAAGGAGGCTGAGGTAACCCAGGACATCTCTTCCAGACTGAAAAGGATTCACAAAATCAATTAGCAGTTCGTTCTTTAATTAAATGAAGATTTACACAAACAACACAACACTTTGGAGAAGTATAGGCAAGTATTGCCACAGAGGGGTTTCCTACAGCACAGACAACAGCCTCCAGTTCTTTATTCTCCCAGTCTGGTTTTTGTACAGCAAAGGCAAATCCCAGAGTCCAATAAACCCCAAACATGAATTACCTGAACTCCTTTTTTCCTTTTCAAACAGGAGGAAGTTAGTTCCTGCTAAAGATGTTCAGAACATCTTCAGAACATTTTGCAAACAGTGCTATGAAGCTGATCAGAAGGGAATGTGTTGTAGCGTAACTGCCCTGTTTCAAAGCATTATCCTGTAATAACAATCTGCAGCATGGCTGTGCTTCACTGAGAGGGAGAGAGTGCTACATCCAGCAGGCACCTCAGTACACGCACATTCCAGAGAAGCACCCTCCTTTTCTAATGCTGGAAGGCAGCCCATTACCCAGCTTGAGCCTTTTACATTCTCATTTCAGGACAGAGACAGAACTTGCTTCATTGGCTGCAGCTATTTGCTGTTTCCAGTTATGACCCTTGTGATTAAGCCACGCTCTGAGCCCTCAAATCCTCTTCTGAAACGGTGAACAGCTTTTGTTTCAACAACATAATAGGAAAGCACTTTTTGGCATCCAACCAAATGAGTATTTGAGCGTTAGCTTTTCAAAAGCTATCTCATTAATTCAAGAAAGAAACCTCTTTAGTTTTGTTTTGCTGAAATAGACAACATGTTACACTAGGCTGCAACTTCTGACAACTGTAGATAGAGAATACTTCCCTTCCTTGCTGCTGGAATCCACGCCCTTGAGCATTCATTTGTTTGCAACCGCAGAAAGTTGGTCCCGAATCCTTCCCAGACCTTCTAACATAGTGTCCAGGGTTTCTTTGCTCAGTTCCACAGTCAGTGCAGAAACAACAGGGTTATTTCCACATAAGGCAGCATCTTCCTGAATCTTAAAATAGGAATGCAGATGTTAGTTGTATGAAAAATTCATTCATGTGTTTTTCCAGTGCCACCACGGAAGTCAGTGTTTAATACATAGATAAAACAAAATGGTTTGAGTTTGGAATCCAGCTCCATCCTGAAAAACCATGGCACGTTTTCTAAGCTGTGTGCCTCACCAGTGAAGTGCACTCCCATTGACAGTGCAAGTGAGCATCTACTGCCATGAGTATTGGGAAATTTTGAAGATACTTGTGGCAGGAAGCCACATCTGTATCAAAAGCATCTCAGCAGATACCACATAGGATACTTAACCCCATTCCACAAACAGAAATTATATTTTTTAAACTCCTCCTTTGAATCCCACTCATCTGATTTTTATTGGTTGGGGGGATCCAAAACTCTGCAGAACACAAGCAGTAAGTTAGGTATACTCCCCCAATTATAAATGTGGCCTGTGAAGGAAGTTATAAGTAATCTGAAGTCATTTCCCAACTAATGAAGCCAGCTAAACATGCTGATGAGTGCTTAGAATTAAAGGGCAATAAATTCACGATTTATCTTCTTTTTTTTTCTATAGAAAACCATGGTGACTAGGAACAAACATGGTGACTTCTCAGATCCTCATGCACAGAAAACTTCTGTGCAAGAGAGCTTTCATCAGAGACATCACTCCCATGCTCTGTGGCATTTCAGGTATCATCTCTGAGAAAGTTTAACAGCCCACCAGGCAAGAGGCAAGCACCACACGCCTGTCTGAACTGGTTTGCTCTGGCAAGTCAGGTGTTGGGCTTCATTATTTTGGTCCTTCACAGCCACTGCCATTACCTTTAACTGCAGCAGGCAGGTAGGGACTGCCATTCTTACGATGCTGTCTGAAGATGTCTTGATGTCCACCCTCCAGTCCATGTCGACAAGCCGAGGCAGGGAGACTGGGGGATTAAAAAATGGCTCTGTTAGGCCCAGCAGCACACGATGGTACCAGACCCTGGGACCTGTGACTACCACCATGCACGTGCCTCTCCACTTCTGGCCCTGGGAAACGTACAAATTTAGTGCTACTATGTGGTTTCACATCATTTTACTCTGAAATAAGCCAGTCTCTGAAGGCTTCCTCATGACACTGGAAGGGTAAAAAGGGTTCTCCCATCATTACATGCAATGATAGTTCAGTGCAAGAAGCAGAGGTAAATTCCCAAAGCGGCTGGGAGCAGGAGAGCAGTAAGATGTCTTCTCCACATCTTCATCCCCTGCCTTGCTGCCTGCAACACTCAACTAGTGTGTCATCATGAGTTGCTCTGGCGCCTGCATGCTTATTGCTCTGCTCTGAAACTGGTAAGAAAGCACACAGGAAAGCTCCTAAAATCCAGCAGTATAAAACATGTTATTTCAAATTCCCCAACCCGGGAACCAAAGCATCCTGCAGTACAGCAAACATACTGGCAAACTGAAATCTTCACATTCCTTAAAAATACTTCAAATATCCTAATTACATGCAGCCTACCAGAAACCATTTAATAGTCTGGTGCAATACTGACATCAACAGCCCAGAGCTGGAGACCTCTTGAGCCCTCCCGAGGAAGGAAGGACAGGTCTAACTCTGCTGCTAAGGAAAGAGCTGTCTCAGCAGGCAATTGCAGCCTGTCTGGATTCTGCCTATCCTAAGATGCTTAGTGTCCTCCCCAGGGGTTGATTGCCAGCCTTCCTACTGACTACAGACACTCAAGTTGCTTCCTCTCTGTGCTTTATTGCCTAACTGAATTTTTTTTCTATCTGGGGAAAGGCTCTCTCTCCCTGCTCCTGCTGCTTCCTTGAGCAGAGCTCCAGGGGGCAGTGCACAACTGGCTGCCTTGCTCCTGCTTTTGGAACAAATTCCAGTTCACAGTCTGTTAGGGCCAGCACTTGGCAGCATTTGCAACAACACAAAATGCATCTGTTTAGCCTTGTATGTTAATTTGCAAAGACTGATTGCTGGTGGCTTGGGAGGGGCAGGAAACCATTCACTTTTTTATGTTAACACAGATCAATCTGTTGGAATGTCTGCCTTGGACCACTGCCCTGGTCCCTATGTAATGCATGTCAGAGACTTCATGAAAACAATACTGAGATAATCCATTATTTCCTAGCAGACAATCTCATTCCAACAGGCTGAAATATTCATCTAACGAAAACAAAGACATAAGGGTCTGAGCAGAGATCCTGGGTGATGCTCCAAAAGCCACTTGGCCAGCCTTGCTTCGGGGCTGTGAAGACTTAGCCAGTGTGTTCTGCTGCTCTCATCTCCTCTAACACATGACAGCACTAAGGACACAGGAAAAAGCATTCTGTGCTTTGGTAACACTAGAACACTGTTTAGTATAAGCAAAGCATTAGCATTAGGCAGTAGTTTCTTACCCTTCCCTATTCACATTCCATTAAAACTTTGAGGGCCAGTGTATTTCCAGGTCTTGCCATACTGTTTAACTGTCAGACACTATCTCATCTGCAGGCAAAGGAAAGGTTAAAGAGGATCCATGCAGACATCGGGGTACTCTGTGTCAGCTCTCAGTGGCAAGCCTTTAAGTGCTACAGTTGTAAAGGAAACCCCTGGGGGAGGAAACCAAGTGTTGTAGCTGCAGGAACACCTAACTAGCCATGACACTGTTGTTAAAGTTGGCACTCCTTAATTTCATCACTGTTCAGAAAGGCGAGGAAAAAGCAAGTTACAAATATATGCAGTGTACTTGCTGATGCATGGAAACAAAAGAATTCACAGAATTGACAAGATATGCAGGGATGAGGTATTCCACAATATATACATGTCCTTTACAGTGCAGTTATTGCATACGGACATCCCTTAATGACCTGAATGGGGAAGTCAGAGTGCTTAAGTTTCAAAAGTTTTGCAAGTAATTGCTATACACTGCACTCTGCAAGGCAGCCACAGACTGAGCTCTGAATGGGATTGCTTGAGAGCTAGAAATGATTTAGCGCAGGAGCACGGATCTGAATACAAGTGTGTTGGCTTCTGCTAAGCTCTGCCATGCCACAGTCATACAGCTCCATCTGTAAGCCCAGCGGGGATAACCCTGTGCCACGTTCTGATGCACTATTCTAAACTCCAAGCTCAAATGATCTCAGGAAACAACAACTGCATCAAGATGTGAACTACTACTTACTCTGACTTGCTTGTGCTTCATTCCTCCAAGCAGAGCTGTGAAAAAGTGGAGAAAAACAGCATCAACAGTGCTTTGAGGAAAAAAAGAAAGAGGTAAGCATTTAGCACAGCTTATCCCTGACTGAAGGGTCACCAGCAGGGGACAGAGACTGCCTATGCTACTGAGTGCCACGGAAAGGCGGGGACTGGTGGGTAGTGGCAGGCAAACTGGTGACCAACTATGGGTTCTTCTGGAAGGGCAGCTCATTTAAAGCACGAACCTTTCTCCCTGGTTTTATCAAAGCAGTGGGCTCCCAAGTATTGAGATGTACAAGCAGAACTGCCCTCTGCCACTACTTCACATATGCTCTATCACATACAGTGCCTCTGCACCTGAGCCACGGTGACAAGTGGATGGGCATCTAGATAGTAGCCAGATTTTCTAGTGCTGAAATGCAGCCCTCTAAGTTTTATCGTCATCAGTAGCATCTTTCCACCACACAGCTGTTAAGATTAAAGGGGCTTTGCATATTGGGAATGTGGCCCACATCCATTTCAAAAGTCATGGGAAAACTCAGTGTGCCCATGGCTGTTCTGTTGGCCATTCCACTTAGATGACATAATCTGTTCAACTCTGCTCATCCCAACCTGTGTGATTATGCCCAAGGCACACACAGAATTCAAAGAAACAAGACTCTGCACGTCACCAACTATCCACAGATCAAACCACATACATGGGCTTTAACTCTCCAGCTGAAAGCAAATGGCAGGAGGGTAGCACTTACATATTCTCCAAGATTATCTTAGTCAAGAGGTTTTTCAGGTTTTGGTGGAAATTTTCTGGGAAGAGACAGAGGATGTCTTCTGCCCTGGTCAAGCCGCGGAACACCACGTGCCGGGTGAGGTTGTGCAAAGCAGACACCAGCTGTCAGGAGGGAAGAGGAGAAGGGGCTCCGCTGGGTGAAAAGCATTACATACAGCACGGGACGGGCCTTCACAGCCAGGAGACAGCTTCTGCTGCGAGCCTCACACCGCCAGAGCCTCGGGCATCCATGTACGGCCCGACAGCCTTAGCAGGAAGGGGCTGAGCTCCTCAGTGCCCTCCGGCTCGCAGCCTCAGCCCGTTCCCTTCTGCTCCGGGCGAGGGTCGCTGTTACCGCGCACACCCCGTTTCAGCAGCGGCCGCGGAGCCCCGCACCTTCCCGAGGGCCTGGGCCACCCCTGGTGCTGGCGCCCGCACAGTCCCGCTCCCTCCCTCCCGCCTGGGCCCGCGGCTGCCCCGCCCGGCCCTACCTGCTCCGCTTCCTCGGCGCTGACGGCGAGCCCGGGGCAGGCGCGCTGCGCCAGCGGGCCGAGCGCGGCGGGCGGGCTGGAGAAGCACTCCTGGCACAGCTGCCGCACGGCGTCCTTCGACGGCGCCTGGCGGGGAGCAAAGCGGGGACGCTCAGCCGCGGCCCGGCACGGCGGCCCCGTCCCCCCGCGGCCCGGCCCCGCTCACCTTCAGCAGGATCTGCAGCGCCGCGAAGTCCCCGTCCCGCAGCGCCGCCATCTTGGCGCCGTCCGCGCCGCCGCGCTCCGCCCGCCGCCATGGCGCCGGCGTCACCGGGGCGGGCGGGGCGGGACGGGGACGGGGACGGGGACGGGGACGGGGACGGGGACGGGGACAGGCCGCGGTGTGGGGCACTGCCCCTGCCGAGCCGCTCGGGGCTTTTGGTGCTGTCAGTGCAAATCTCCGCCCTGGAACCTTGTGTAACCGCGCTGCTTTCAGCCAGCGGGAACGGAAGGAAAGGAATTTATCATGGCACTACCGCTGCCATATGGACCATTATCTTTGCAAGCTGCGTCTTTCGCTTTGTAAGGGATTTAAATAAGTCCTCTTTCTGAGAGAGAAAGTCTTCTCTTTGCCTTGTGTGGTTTCCAGCACATCTGGTTCCAGGGCATCACTAATCTATGATCTTTCCCCATCACTGCCTCTGTCACAGCATCCCCATCCTCATTTCCATCTCTGTTGGTTTGTNGGTCAAGCCGCGGAACACCACGTGCCGGGTGAGGTTGTGCAAAGCAGACACCAGCTGTCAGGAGGGAAGAGGAGAAGGGGCTCCGCTGGGTGAAAAGCATTACATACAGCACGGGACGGGCCTTCACAGCCAGGAGACAGCTTCTGCTGCGAGCCTCACACCGCCAGAGCCTCGGGCATCCATGTACGGCCCGACACCCTTAGCAGGAAGGGGCTGAGCTCCTCAGTGCCCTCCGGCTCGCAGCCTCAGCCCGTTCCCTTCTGCTCCGGGCGAGGGTCGCTGTTACCGCGCACACCCCGTTTCAGCAGCGGCCGCGGAGCCCCGCACCTTCCCGAGGGCCTGGGCCACCCCTGGTGCTGGCGCCCGCACAGTCCCGCTCCCTCCCTCCCGCCGGGGCCCGCGGCTGCCCCGCCCGGCCCTACCTGCTCCGCTTCCTCGGCGCTGACGGCGAGCCCGGGGCAGGCGCGCTGCGCCAGCGGGCCGAGCGCGGCGGGCGGGCTGGAGAAGCACTCCTGGCACAGCTGCCGCACGGCGTCCTTCGACGGCGCCTGGCGGGGAGCAAAGCGGGGACGCTCAGCCGCGGCCCGGCACGGCGGCCCCGTCCCCCCGCGGCCCGGCCCCGCTCACCTTCAGCNGACGGGGACAGGCCGCGGTGTGGGGCACTGCCCCTGCCGAGCCGCTCGGGGCTTTTGGTGCTGTCAGTGCAAATCTCCGCCCTGGAACCTTGTGTAACCGCGCTGCTTTCAGCCAGCGGGAACGGAAGGAAAGGAATTTATCATGGCACTACCGCTGCCATATGGACCATTATCTTTGCAAGCTGCGTCTTTCGCTTTGTAAGGGATTTAAATAAGTCCTCTTTCTGAGAGAGAAAGTCTTCTCTTTGCCTTGTGTGGTTTCCAGCACATCTGGTTCCAGGGCATCACTAATCTATGATCTTTCCCCATCACTGCCTCTGTCACAGCATCCCCATCCTCATTTCCATCTCTGTTGGTTTGTAAGCAGAATATTGCACGGTGAGAAATGCAATCATATATATAAACGCTTCTTCCACTGGGCTTCACAAGCTTGGCAGGGAATAGCATTTACTCTTGCAGAGGAACAGATTCCATACTACACACTAGGATAGAACAGAAAGTGAAGGGAAGGATGATGAGATCTTAATTTTTTGTTTCCAAAATGAAAGGTTTGCAGTTAGTGGGTTAAACAATAGCATTCCAATGGAAAAAAAAGCATGGGGTAGGGGTTAGAGGTTGGGATTTAAGAGCTAGGAAACCAGAATCGTTCTCTTGACCCTGCTTCAGTCTTCAGATGAATCAAGGTAGGTCGGTTTTGTCCCGAGTGCTGGGAAGGTAATGGAAGTCTCTTTTTAACACTTAACATCCTGCAGTAATAAGTGTGGGCATTTATTAACATCAGCAGTAAGCGTGGAGGTTGTGGAAGGATCAGCAGAATGAAGGCACTGTGAAAAAAGCCACACTGTGTTACAGTCTGAGCAAGTATGCCTCAAGGAAACAGCTGGCTCCAAGATGGACCTGCCACTGGCCAAGGCCAAGCCCATCAGTGGTGGTGGGAACACCTCTGGGATAGCAGGGATAAGAAGAAAAACAAAAGTTATTGCACAGAAGTAATTGTGGGCAGAGAAGAGAGGAGTGAGATTATGTGAGAGAAACAGCCCTGCAGGCCCCAGAGTCTCTGGAGAAAGATGACAAAGAGGTGCTCCAGGTGCTGGATCTGGGATTCCCCTGCAGCACACGGTGCAGTCCCTGGTGAAGCAGCTGTGCCCCTGTGGCCCATGGAGGACCACAGGGATGCAGAGATCCACCTGCAGCCCATGGAGGACCCCCACATTGGGTACCTGAAGGAGGCTGTGAGCCTGTGGGCAGCCCATGCTGGAGTAGGCTTCTAGCAGAACCTGGGGACCCATGGAGAGAGAAGCCCACGCTGGAGCAGGTTTGCTGTCAGGACTTGTGACTCTCAGGGGGCCCACGCTGGATGTTTCTAAGGACTGCATCCTGTGGAAGGGACTCATACTGGAGCAATTAATGAAGAACTGCAGCCTGTGGGAAGGACTCACACTGGAGAAGTTTGTGGAGAACTGTCTCCTATGGGAGGGACCCTGTAGTGGAGCAGGGGAAGGAAGACTTCCCCTGAGGAGAAAACAGCATCAGAAACAACATCTGATGAACTGACCATAATCCCCATTCCCTGTACCACCCTGCACCACTGTGGGGAGGAGGTAGCGAATCAAGAATAAAGTTAAGTCCAGATAGCAGGGAGGGATGGGGGGAAGGTGCTTTTAAGATTTGTTTTTTCATTATTGTGCTCTGATTTTGACTGGTAATAAATTCAGTTAATTTCTCTGAGTCAAGGCTGTTCTGCCCACGATCGTAATGTGGTGAGTGATCTGTCCCTGTCCTTAACTCATGAGGCTTTTGTAACATTTTCCCTCCCCTGTCCGGCTGAGGAGGGGGTTGATAGGGTGGCTTTGGTGGGCACCGGGTACCCAGCCAAGGTCAAACCACCACACCTGGGTTAAGAACTTAATTGTACAGAGTAACTTTGTCAGACAAGTAGGCGGAGAGATGCAAAGGGTGGGGAGAGTAGATAACTCTCACTGCCAGCTCTCACGAGTGTGTGGCAAGAGAACGTTTACCTGTGAGTCACATACGCAGAACAAAGATGCTGCCTGCCAGTAAGCACAGCTGGCATCCTACTGAATTCATTCTCCAGTCCACCTCCTATTGTTGCCATTTCCTTACTCTCGGAGCCTTATGATTATGAAGAAATAATGACAGGTTTGATTTAATATCAAAATTGAAATGCTGTTTGTTTAATATGAAATTTGAAACAGCTGAAGCCAACAGAAATACTTAGTAAAATACTTTATCTGAGGGTGGTTTGATCTTTTCTTCTTCCCTCTCTTTCTTCCTCTCCTCCTTCCTTCCTTCCCTTCTTCCCTTCTTCTTTCCCTCCTTCCTTCCTCTGTCTTCAAGGTCAAGGCCTCCAAAATCAAATTATCAGGGATGAAGTGTAAGACTGCATCCTGTAAGGAAGGCTGGCCCTGTGATCAGCGTGATTATCAAGAAGGTTTGAGAAACACCAGTTCAATTATCTGCTGTGCCAGAGGCACTTCTCTCTGAGTTTGAAAGAAGAAACCCACTTAGAGGAGTGAGATGGATTGGATGACCTCCAGATATCTTTTCTCATAGCCTTTTATTTACCATGATTTCATGTCTGTATCACCCAGGGGGACTCGCCTGTGAGTTCTGAGCCTGCAGATAAATCACAGCACTGTGTGCAGGAATTGGGTTGGATCTTGTGAACCAAACTGTCCAGTCATTAAGTCTGAAAATTAAACTGCCTCTGGGCTGGCAAATTTGCCTGCACCCAGGCCTGGGTGATACAGCTGGAGTGTTGAGTGATGTGACTCTCTCTTGGCTGAGCCAGCCTGGGGGATCTGCAAGTCGTTCTCCCTAAAGCAGTGCAGGTACGTGTGTACAAAAAATGTGGGCACTGCAGGGAGCTGGATGAGCAAGGAGTCTCCAGACTATGAGATTCTTAAATACTCACTTTCTAAGTTTGTGATCTCCTGGACATGGCGGGGATATGCGTGTATGAGTTTATATGTATGGGTATGTGCTGTCTGCTGTTCTTGTCTCCATGCCCAGAGACGTAAAAAACCCTGGAGAACTGGTGTTTTGTGTGGGGAGAGAGGATCAGGGATCCTGGCTGGAAATCACTTGAATGAGAAAGGAGGGGAGGCAAGAAGGAATGACTTCCAGGGGTTAGGAGAGGGATGTCCTGGTGGGAGTGGAGGACCTCCTGGGCCTTGCAGAAGAAGAATAGTTCTTCATTTGCCTTTTCACTTCAAATAACAAATTGTCCTAGTTTTCTAGTGGCACTTGGCAAGTCATAGCCAGGGGGAATTCCTTGTAGTCAGGTATATACACAGCTCTCTGCTGGACTCTGAGGCATGTATGCATCTCCCTACCTGGAAGATATCAGGAGGTAATTGGCCTGTGTGCCCTAGGCCTTTTCTGATGGAAAGGGACTGACAAACTTTTTTTTTTTTTTTTTTAAAGGAGAGGGAGGTATATGAGGCATTGAAAGAACTGTCTGCATTTCACATACAAAGTATTTATCTTCGACAGAAGTCAACTGTCATGACAGATTAAATCCCATGATACTTCCAGAGTTGGAAAGGTGAATGAAAGAATTTCAATAAGTCAGTGTACAATCTGCTCAGTGTTTTTATACATAGCTGTGTAGCTCCAATAACAGATGAATGCTTTGCAAAAATGTCATTTTTGTGGTAGTCCATCAACTAAAGCGAGAGCCCAAAATCAATTTATCTGAGAGGGACTGTGTGTTGAGGAAAAGTCAGTCTTGCTCTTCCTAATATGTTCAAGGTAAAAAAATAGGCATAAAAAGCCAGCATATTACTTGACAAAATCCATTTGAAGCAGACCCATTTCTTTTTCTTTCCCCCCCCCACCTTTTTTTTCCCCTTGAGAAGTAAAAAAAGGAAATAATAAATTTAGCTTCCCTACAATTCCTGGCTGGAGAACTGTCATCTTTTACACTCCAGGGAAAGAACCAAACAGTTCTAGCTCACTTTGTCCATTCAAAGGTCCCTGGGAGAGAAATCCTTGGGATATTAAGGATTCAATGGGAAGAACTATTATTTTTTTCCCCGCAGTGTAGCCTGTATTCAGTGGAGCATCTGTTGCAGAGCAGTATTCTCTTCCTCAAGGGCTTCCAGCTGCAAGGCAGGGCTCTGCTCTGAAACTGCTCCCTGCTGGGCGTGTGCAATTTTAGTAAGAAAGTTGCCTATCCTTTTCCAAATTAGAAATGCAGGACTGAGGTCCTAAGGGAATGCAGTAGAGAGATGACATCAAGTGTGTGTTCATGGACCTGGATGTAGACTGTGTGAGAGAGGAAAGCTCTGTGCCCCCGCCAGTCTGTGGCTAAGCCCTGCAGAGCTTCACAGAACAGGATTTCCAAACAGTCACCTGTAATTAGTATTTTGACACATATTACTTTTTGCTGCAATTCAGATAAACTGATTGGTCAGTGTTATTGGGGAAAGCTTCTGAACTGATCACTGGACTTGACAGGTAATCCTTGTTTTAAGGACTTAGGCAAGTCTGTTAGGCTCTTTTCATCCTCCGATTTCCTACATTTATTTCTGTTGGTGAAACCCATTAATTCTGCGATAGTGAGAATAGGGTAGGAGCACTTGGGATACTGTGGGCGTGATTAGCAGTGCTGGCCTGGCTCTGCATGGCTGTGCACCCTGGTCGTTGTCACTCTGTTGTCTCTTGCAGTGACTCAACAAAGTGCATGTAATGTGGAATCAAGACCTTTCCTATTTGCACTCACGTGGCATTTGGCCCCACCTCTACTCACTAAGGACCTGTCATCCTGACAAGATTTTATTGTTAAGGTATTTTAGGAAGTGGGGCAAAACCATGTGGTTAACACTGGGGTTTGTACTCTTCCTTGTCAGTTCTCAGTCACCTTTCAGATGACAGTATTCCTTCTTCCCTGGCCTCTCAGCTGAAGCAGCTGAACTGCCTTTTCAGTTTGGATCGTTGATACTTGAGACTCTTCAAGTGGGACTGCAAATTAGAGGGTAAGGCCACTGCTGACAGATGCGATCTGTAAGGCTCGTGCTAACAGATACTCTCTGTGTGCTATGGAAATCTGTGGACAGTTGCCTGCATTACAGCTGGAAAGTGAGCAGCCTCACACTGCTGTAAATCTGTATTAAATCTGGAAATTGAGCAGCCTAACGCTTGTAAAGAAGGCATTGCACATTAACAGCTCATCTAAGCTTCTTTGCCCCCTGCTGCAAGACAAGTCCTATAAAATATGATGGGCAGGTCAGACTGTTCATGAGATTATGAATGTGTTCAAACTGCAAAGTGTCAAAGAAGCTGAGTGTTTTCCAGCTGAGAAAGCATCATACCAGGCTTTTACTATTTTCTTTATTCAAGGTCTCGTTCAGATGTAACAAACATTCATTGATGCTCACAAAACTCCTGGGAGAAAATTCTGTGTAAGAATCAATGGAACTGCATCTGCTTTTATAAAGCAAATTAAAGCATGCAACAAAACATTTTCCATGAGGTATTTGCAGCTCCAATGCCATAAGAGAGTTAGTTCTGACAAGACAGGAGGAGCAAGCCAGCATGGACAAAAGCAAGACATTTAATATCTCTTATAAAAGCGAAAAAGTAAACAAGCCTTTCCTCTCCACTGTCCTTTTGAATGTCAGCGTCCCTCAGCATGACATGGTCATGCTGAAGCTGAACAAAGAGGCAGAGGCCAGCACCAGCATGGGCTCCCAGCTCTCCCTTTTGGCTGCTGAAGGTGACCACCACCCTGTGCAAGCAACTGTACAAATATGGAGGGGAAGGCAGCAAGGGAAAGCTCAAACATGCCGAAGCTCATCGGCAAACTGGTCGACAACAGCTACTAGAAAGGTCTCCTTTGAGACACGGGATGTAAAACAGCAAGCCTTAAATGTGCCTGTTTCAGTTGCATGGTTTCTTTCTTCCAGCAGAGGAAGTTACCTTCAGTAGCAAGTAGTTGGTGAGACCCATTACTGGGAGCCATTGCTGGCAGGAGAGCAGTTTCTGCACATCTGTGGGGCCTCAGGCCGTCTTGGTGGCTTCTGGCAGTTTAGCCTTTAGAGTGAAACATCAAGGACCAGCTCTGGAACTGCAGAGATGCCAAGTGTCAGCAAACCACCTGTAGGCACATTTCATCGGTTTAATGTTCTGTACTCGTTACAAAGTCTCACTACACCCCTGCCCATTGCAGTCAGGTGCAGGTACAACCCAGTGGTGCTGTGACACAGCCTATAAACTCTGCCTAACCATTCTCAGTCTGCTACGTTTTATTGCTTCCCTTCCACTCTTCCACAGCCTAAAACCCCTTGAGCGCTGTCCTCTGCACTGCCTGCCTTTAGCCACTGGGTGCCAGGGGTCTCCCAGCAGGAAGCCACTCACGCAGCGGCTCATTCTCCTGCGCCAGGAGGAGAACCACCAGCCACGAACGGCTTCACCCAGCTGTGGATGTGCTCAGCTTGTGGTGAGGGCAGGTGTGTGAAACAGCCAGTGGCAGATCAGGGCAGCCTCGGGCACTTAGGGACTTCAAGAAATTGCACTGTCTCTGCTCCCGCAGCTCAGGCTGCCTGCAGCGAGGGAGGTAAGGAGAGCTGTAAGGTCGTGACTGTGACCCAAAACTGCAACAAGGACCCCATCAGTTCATTTCGTATGGAGGGAACAGTTACCATTAGCTTAAGTTACATCTCAGTAAGGCAAAAGGATTCATATCCCATTATCAAGGAAATACTGGACTCATTCAGGCCGCTTTTGTTACGATTGCTGCCTTTTATTGGTTTGAAATGACACTTTTGGAGGGCTTATTTCTGCCTTACTAGCTATGCTTGCGTTTTCATTCTGTGTTAATATGCTAGCTAGTTCAAAGAACTCCAGATTTAGGTGCTAAGAAATAGCAATAAAATCATAAAGCCACAGTTTATTTCAACAATGCCTTGATCACACGTATAATTGAGCAGAAAAGAGTTTCAACAGCAGTTTTCAACAAAAAGCAGTTTCTTTCTCTATTTTGTGTGGTTTAAGACTTATAAAAGACATGGTATAACACAAACATTCAGGAAAGCCTCTAGTAATGCCCCAAAACAGAAGACCAGAATTGTAAAAACTTACAAACTGGAATATAAATTGTTTCTCTTTCTCTAGAGAGGTAGAGCTAAAGCTCTACCTCTCCACAACCATATGTTTAAATTACCAAGACATCGTAAGGGTAAATGTCAAGATAAATGCTTTGAAAATGTCCTTCCCTGTATTATTAACATCACTATGGACTATTAAAATTAAAAGGCTCTTTAAAACTCTTTAAAAAAGTAATTGACTTTTTCATTATTTATCTGCTGCTGCCACTGTTCACTTCCACGCGTGTAAGTAGTAAATCCCCAGAGGGGTGTTTCATATCTATATAAATGTATATTAAATGCTTTGCCTCTGGCATTTTAGAAGCACAAATGCAGCTGTGTTTGTGCATCTATAATTTCAGGACATGAGCCAGCCTCTCAAACAAGTTTCCAGCTGGCAGCTTATACTGTCTTCTCTGGAGTTTTGCAAAATACCCAGTATTAGTAACAAGGGTGTGTGAGGCGACGTCAGAACAGCAGAAATTATCTAATTACACGAAGACTTCAGACCATGTTTATGTGAAACATTATGCCACAAGTAAATTGAATCCAGCTAGCTGTCTGCTGGGCTCTTACCAATAGGATAAGAATGATATGCAAAATAGTACAAACTAATTACTTTCTTTTAAGGGAAGCTCTTCAAGTAAATTATGCAAAATGCATCAAAACAAACTTCATCCCCAATGCCTGTCATCTATTACACGGTAAATGCAGTGTGTGTAACAGAAATTAATACTTTCTCTAGAAAAAATACCTTTAACCATTTTCTGTGCATTCATTGTAACTCACAGTTCCCATTCCCAAAGGAGTGGTTCAAATGGAAGCATAATGAGCTTTATTTGAAAGTAGCAGAGCCCTAACATTTGCATTTCTTTTGGTAACATTGGGACTATTTCAGTCAGAAGCAGGCTGGGATTTACAGTGAGCACTCTTGCAACATGGCGCACTGAAGTGAGTGATGTTCCAGCAGTGTTCCTACATGGAACACACTAAGCAGGGCGAGTGTGCCTGGTAACAGCTGGGCAGTGAACTCTGTCTGGGCAAGTGCAGCATGAGGAAGGAGCATGACCCGGCCTCTGCAGTGTAGGACAGTGATGTAGGACCACAGTTAGGATGACCAAGGCAGAAACACCACTGTGGGCCATCCAGGACCCTAGTAGCAGGCAGTAATAAACCACAGAATCATAGAATGCTTTGAGTTGGAAGGTACTTTAAAGATCATCTTATTTCAACCTCTCTGCCATGGACAGGGACACCTTCTACTAGGCCAGGCTGCTCAGAGCCCCATCCAGCCTGGCCTTGAACACTGACAGGGATGGGACATCCAGAATGTCTTTGGGCAAGTTGTTCCAATGCCTCACCACCCTCACAGTAAAGGTCATCTAATTCCAGCCCCATGGCAGTGGGGGTGTTGAACTCAATGACCTTTAAGGTGCCTTCCAACACAAACCATTCCGTATCAGTCTATGTCATTCAGAGCTGCAGGGACCCTTACTCTGTCGTGTGGACAGGCCCAGAGGGGGAAGCATGAGAGAAGTGCTATTTGGAGGTGAAAACAAACGAAAGTTTGCAGTTCTGCAGGCCATGCGGTCGCGCTGTGCTGTGCCCAGTAGCTCTGTGTCTCTGAGGGATGCAGAGCAGCAGCTGTGACCCTGTGAGCACACGAGGTGCAAACCAAGCTGTGGTGTGGTGGGAGGGATCTGTCGGCGGTGTGACTCTCACGCTCAGCGTGTGAGCTTTGGCAGGTCTGGTTTGTCAAAGATGGGAACTGTGTATTGGTTGCTTACTTCTGAAAGCAGAAAGTTCTGGTGTTTATATGCTGCATGTCCTGTTGGCTGTTACTAATTTAATGGATTTTCTTTTTTCTTAATTCAGAACATTTTGTGGTTGTGGTGTTTTATGGCTTTTTCCTCTCAGTAAACTGCAGAACGGAGCTTGCAAAACCTCCAGCCTCTTAGGACATGCTGTATTTAATCCTGCCACCCCAAGGTATGTAGTTTGATGAGTTTAGCTGAATCTTTTGCTATGCTGAAAAGAGCACCTAAGCATTGGTGTGCTTGTTGTTTTGTTTCCTCCTGACAGATACATCCTGCAAACAATCCAACTTCATTCCTTGTCCCCACAATGACAGCATTGTGCAGTGCCGCAGATCAGCATCAACTGATGTGTGATGCACGGTGCCTCATCGTACCAGAGACTGAATCAAAGGGCTACTGAAGAGTGCCACAGCTTTAAAAAAATGATGTAGCTGAACCTAGAATTTGTTTTGATTTGATAGCTGTTGTTTAAACCAGGCTCCTCAGTATTTTTCTGTTGCAAACATCTTTTGACATGGCTATAAAATCACCTTGGTTGAAGGGTAAACCAAATGATCACGAGTCTAACATTAACCCTAGGAAGTAATTCCCTGGCTTATAGCACTGATGTTGCCCTGTCTCTGGTGTACGTGGTTGTTTTTACCCAGGCTGCATGCACATCGTCACTCTGACAGGCTGTATTGGCACGAGAGCCACTGCTGGGGGAACCAGAGCTCAGGGGAGACAACTGCAGGCATGGTTTTACTGGTCAGGTGTTCCTGTGATAACAGTATGTTTGCTGAGGATTTGTGTCAGCCCAGGAAGAGAATCTGTGCATGCAACAGAGAGGCTGGACATTGGTGGCTGACTTCATAATTTCAGTGTGTCCACATACAATACAAACCTGTGATTATAAAAGGCATATGATATATAAAATGTAAATACAGTGGTGTAAACCAGGCCTTCAAGGATTCTCCACTCTCACCTGTAATTTTTCATGCCAGTGCATTGCTGCCTGAATCCTCCTGTTGCAGTATCTTGCCAGAGTGATGTAACATTATGCAACTTCATTATGCAGTGACACAAATACCATGGAGCTGAAGCACTACTTTCAAGAAAAATTTCTTCCAGCAGTAAAAACAATGTTTAAACCAACACAAACACGGTAGTTTTGGTAATAAGGCAGCTCTGGGTCACCAACTGTTCTGAATCAGCGTGTCTTGAAATGAAGCAGAGTAAATTCTCATACCTTCAGATACAAACTGTCAGAGTTTAGAGAAGTACAGATGCTTTACACCTCAGGAAATGTGCCTAAAAGTAGGACCTCATATACCAGTCTGGAAACAGCAGAACCACGTGTCAGCCTGTTGTGCCTTTTCTCTGCATTGTGGCCGTAGTGTGCAGCGAGGTGACAAAAGTGTGGGACAGAGCACAGCCATTGCAGCAGTCCTGCCAGCAGTGCTTGTGGTGTGTCCCCACTGGTGTTTTAGTTTGGATCAGAAGTGTATTCTTGATGCAACTCTCCTGACCATCTCTATTGCCTGTGTTTCATCTTGCATCAGGGGCGGCTGATTTTGAGTGCAGGGGTTAGATTATGTTGAGTGAAATTAAACTGATAAATGTTCTCCAGAAGTGTACCCAACATGCTCAGACCTCATTAGGCATTCAGTCCAGGGATCCAAACGAAGGTGATCTGAATTGAAAAAAACCTGGAATATGCATAATGTGCATGTCAGATCCTCAGCAGGAACTGTTTCTGTAGAGCATCTATTCTACAGATTCTTGGTCTGCTTGACTTTACCATGCTTGATCTGATTTTTAAAAGGAATCGAGAGAACCTACTGAAAATTAGGCTCCTAATTTTTAATTTCATTTTCCCCACAAATGAAATTGACCATGAGAAATTCTTACTCCTCCATAGACTATGATCATTAGTGAATTAGTGCTTACATAATATCACTGGAAGTGATTTTTCATTTCTGTGAATGTGCTGGTAATGGTGAGGAAAAGATGCAAGTTTATTCTATAGTTTCTGAAATATTTCACAACTTATACATGTGGTAAATATTTTAATTGTTGCTGAAAATGGACTGCCTTCAAGAGTGGAATGTTCCAGCTGAATCAGCACACAAAATTACAATGTAACTATAGGAAGATGGAGGGGAAAGGGGGAAATTGCATAAAGAATCCCACGTCCTAGGTAAAAATCAGCATATTGCAAATCAAATTGCATTTGGACTAGCATTTGCCTCTGCTCTTATTATAAGATTCAATGTGATTTTTAAGTAGTCAGGATCCTCCCAGCTACATTTCATTGGGAAACAGTCTGGAAATGCTCTAATTCTATAAACTGAGGCAGAAGTCCTAGAGAAAACGTTTTCTACAGTAGAATATAAAGAGTACTCACAGCACCCTTGAGAATTTTCCTGTCTGCATTTCTAAAAGGAAAGGCATTTGAGATACTGTTTAATGTAAGGACTTCGATTGATAAGTAAATGTTAAACTGTGTTTGGAGAAAGTTGGATGTTAATTAGTTACAGCTGCATTTTCAACAGTTCATACTAGAACTTTTTCTTAAGCAGAAGCAAACAGGAAGCATAACTCTTTCAGTATCACCACTGATTCAGATTTGATTCAACTGGGAAAGAAAAGTCTATAGTAACAAAAATTTTAAAACCCTATTTCCTTCCTGGAACAGGAAATGTAAAAATAGGAATAGTCGTCTTCCAAATCCTGCTAAAAGAGGTGAAAATATCTCACTTATTTCCAAAAAAAAAAGCACTTTGCAGTGTTTTTGAAAAAGCAAGTACAGTGACCTAGCCAGCTTCAGATATGAATATGCAGAATATTAAAAGAACTGACAGAAAACACAAAAGCACACAGAAATCCTAGCTACCTCTGTTTTCAAGACCACTATTACAAGCTCCAAACCAGTATCAATCAATTTAATCACTGTGAACTATGAACCACTGTTGATCCATAAAATGTAAGAGTCCAAACAGTGGAATACTTGCTGATTTCTGACTGCTGGAAGTCAGAGAGCAGTACTCCACTTAAAAACCCAGTCTAAATGGCTGTGATTACAACATGTAATTTAATTTTTCTAAAATCACAACATTTTATTAATTAGATGTCAGGTGCTTTATTTATTGAGCAAATTGACAAACACTAGTCGTATGCAGAACGTTCCAGAGGCTCCCACTTTTGTTTTCGTTTTTTTTTATTTTCCCCTCAAACACTATTTGGCTTGTTAATTACAAAAGGTTGAGAAACAGTTTTCTTACAGCCCAGGTTTGGGCTTGGATATTGATTCTCAGATAGAAATTTCCTGTCCCAATTCTCTCTTTGCCTCAGTCAGCTTAAAGCCATAGTTTGAAAAAGGTATGCCTTAGTTTTTCATGTGTAGAAGAGAAGCTTCATGTTTAGGAGACTTGCTAATCCAAATATGTAAGCCTCAAATACTGCACAGTTCCAACCCCAGTCATCTTGAAGTGGGAGCCTCAGAGTCTAAAAATCTCCTTCTGCTGGAGTCATGAGAATCACTGTGTTTGAACAACCATTCCCATTTCTCAAGATAAGGAGGCAGGAGAGGAGCTTTGATTTTTTCTTGGGTCTGATGCATGGTGAGCTACTTCAGTAAAGAGGCAGTGATGTTTGGGGGCACTCGAACAGATGACCCTCTCTCAGAATGCTGAGGGAAACTCTCCTCCCATTTAGAGCAGGGAGGTTTCTTCCAGAATACTTTCTTGGGAGCATCCAGCAGCCTGCACTCACCTCCTTCTGCAAATACGATTTACATGATTAACTGGAACCGAGTCAACACCCCCAGACTAGGGCACAGGATACAGGAGGATTTTAGTATGAGCTGGGTTTCCTGGAGGGAAGTTCAGCTAAAGAGGAGTCTTGCATTCTCCCCAGTCTATTGTTCAGTCTGACTTGGACCCTGGCCTTTTCTGTTTATTTGCTCAGACAGCCCATCTCCCTGCATACCAATCTGTGTGTGTACAGTAAACACTGGAAGCTCATTGTAGTGGTAATAACGCATTGCAGCTATAAGAATCCAAATCTTCCTGGGTCAGCTGCTGACCTCGGTTCTTTCTGCCCTCTTGTCCTTGCTGGCAGCTTGTGCAAGGAGGTAGGTGCAGGCAGTCTGTATCCTGTGCATATCCTGAGCAGTGCTGCACACTGCAACTTTCATCAGATGAGAAAAATACCTTTATGTCAGCAAAGTGTCTTTTTCAAGGCTAATGGAAATTTTGTTGCTTAGACTTATATGTTTATAAGAAAGGAAAGCTTTTATTTGGTTGATTTTGTGACCACTGTGTGTAGAGAAGGGGACAATGTGGATCACATTAAGGCTAGTTAGAACTGACTTCAGTGACTTTGCAGTTCAGGCTGTGGCTGTGCATTTGGCAGCAACTTAACTCATTTCTTTCTTTCTTTCTTTCACTGTTCTTTCTCTTTGCCTCCTATCAGGAACATATGCCATGGAGTTTTCTCCAGCAAGGCATCTGTCCTTCACAGACTTTGGAAAAAATGCAGACGTGATAATAAATTCAAAGGTACCTGCAGTTACAGAGGAAAAGTGATTGAACTGCAGGGAATACCTCGTGTTAGCTTCAACTTAGCTAATACAGGTTAAAATAGTGGTGGAGATGACTGAGAGAAGTCATCTTTCCATATGCTTTTCCTGTTTCTGTGGTCCACCTAAGGCATCTATGTTTGGCTACTGTTGGAGACAGAAATCTGAGCTAAAGGGACCCATTCTGGCCCTCAATATGTTACCCTGCTTGGTAACCCAGTGCAAGCTGGCTGGGGTCCTTGCTAGCCTACCTGAGCCAGATTTATGCAATCAGACACGTTTCCTATTTCCAGTTGCTTGTAACAATTGGATAATTGGACTAAGCAAGCTTCTCTTAGTGGTAGAACTACTAATTTTTAAACAGGCTGATAATTTGTGATGATAATGGATTTGTCAGACAACATGTAGGTGCCCTTGCTTTTGCACCTCACTTCCAAAATCCCCTGCCTAGTCCTGAACATCACCCCTCCTGCCCTGAGCAACCCTCTGTGCTGGGTGCAGCCTAATGCAGACTCCCTTAATGAAGCACATTCCCAGGCTGCAGGAGAACACCACAGTCTGTCACTGTCACTCTTTGTACCTTGCTGGGCAGAGCTCCCGGCCCGGGATGTGACACAGTGCCAGCCAGGCATTGCTTCACTGAGCTGTCACCAGAGCTGTTTGTCTCCACAGTTCAGGACTGTGCCTTTCCTTAGCCATGACCTAGCAGATGCACTTTCTGCTGCAAGGGAAGGATAGAAGGAGGGTACCTGCTCAGGGCATGGTGCGCATGGATCCGGTGAATAATAATCCAGAGTAAATGACTGCTTCCTTGGAATGTTTTTTGCCATTTTGATTTCGTATGTTTCAGCAAGGTGCAAAAATAGTGGGGAAGGAAGGGAAGGGGGGGAGGGAGAGAGGAAGTGAAGGAGAAGAGGCAAGCTGGTTTATTTGCTGAATTTTATTGGTTGTAAAGTCCCAAGTGTCTGTTCTAGTGAGTTGGCACCACATACACACACAAAATCTCATATTTCCTTTAAATGGCTGAAATTCCAGTCTGGCCTGGCAGAAGGGTAAATTCCACATAAAGAGAAGTCTCCATGGAGACTTTTTGAAAATAAACCAAAAACCTGAGAGACTGATAAAAATTCTGAGAACTGGCAACGTGTCAAACTGATTTACCCAGCTTCATATTGGCACAGTTGGGATATGACTGCCCCCCACAAAAATGCAGAACCATAGACACAGATTCCACAGCTGGTGTTCAAAAACCTGTGTTAGCTCACTGGAGAAGTGTGTCTGTACACACAGCCATGTGGCCACCATAAAGTGTTGCTCATAAGCCATATGAACATGTGCATATGGGATTCTTGAGTTAAATGCATTTATTCTGGCAATCACAAGCTGAATTCCACAGGTGCAGAGACAGACCCTTCTGGCTTGCAAAGACTCATCCTATGCAGAAGGTCGATCTACAGTCTGTATCTTCCTTTATGCAGTGCTTTTAGCATCTTGTATCCTTCCTCATGCTTTATGGCGTGTTCTGGTACCAAGGCTCTATGTGATAAGAATAGATAATTTGGGATCAGAGGCATCTGATAACATGGAGGAATGCTATGAAGCTGTCCTTCACTTTACCATCCACATACCTCCCACAAGCCATGCATATTATAGATATTTGCATCTTGCTCTGTATATTGAAATACAGTTGACATTTCAAATGCCTCTACTTGTCCACCAAGGATTCTCAGTCTCCCTAGTTTAATCCCACACTATAGCCTCACTGTATCCATCACTTCCATGCCAGAAGTCACTGACACTCCCCTGTGAGACAAGAGTTTGGTCAAGAAAGAGGCATGTAGTTACTGAGTTGTAGCTCGCTAATTCTGCCAGGCCCTTTCTCTGTGCAGATAGAATGGCCAAGGGTTTTCTTCTCCTCCCTGACAGCTTCCAGCCTTCTTCCCCACAGCGCAGCCCCATTCCTGGACAGACAAAATAAGATCCTTTACCCAGTAAAGGCATCTTCCAGTGTGGTCAGCACTTCTAAGTCTGGAAGAAATGACCTGGCAATTACAGTGGAAGTCAAGAGCAGATGAGTAAATAAGCACCAAGCTGTAAACATGTACATTCTGACTGTGGCACCTGCCTGCGTTCTATCATTCCTCCATTTATCAAGGAAGGCAGGGTCACCCCTGGGAGGTGAGGAAAAGTGTATATGTGTTGTGCCAAATCAGCAACATAAGCCACAAAACCACATGTAAGAATCCTGCTCCTAGAGGAAAAGGCATGTGTGTCCATCATCCCACCAACTGTGGGATGGGTGAGAGGGTTCAAGTCTCCCCCACATTCTTTCTGAATATAAATATAGGCAGAGCTACTCTGATCCCTTTTGGTACAGCACATGATTTCCTCATGGCTCCTGACTAAACTGATTCTTGTGCCAGTCAGCTCAGGAGGTGAACATGTCCTTTTGCTATGTGCACACAGATTTGTTTTCAGCTGGCTCTGAGAGCTACATCAAAGTGACGGTGCCAAATGCATTTAAGTGTTTTAAGGAGGAAAGCTTGTTTTTTCCTCATTAAGAGAAGTCTGCCCCCAGTAGTGACTTTCACTGTGTTGGAGTGCTTCTGTCCTGCAGAGCATAGCATCGTCTGCAAATGAGGTGTAGAAAGTGAAGAAAAGACAGACTGAAAACCAAGAGATGAATCACACCAAGTCAAGGATGAGTAAAGGAAGACACCTTAGAAACCTCCTGTAATTAGAACAGCGTGATTTGGCATCCATTCACCAGCGTTCACTCATTTCACCTTAAGAACGATGTCAGCTTTCAAAGACAATATAACCCAAAGCTGGTGCCAGCAGACAGCTGATAAATGAAATACCAGACCTCTCTGCAGCTGGTAACTGAGCCATTGGCCACCTCACCAAAATTACTCAAAGTACCCCCTGTGGTGAGCTCTTCACTGGCGCAGCTACAGATCCTAAATGGCCACGGAGCTGGCTCACAGCAAGGTACACACATGGCAGGGGAGCTTGCAGTGCCACTTCCAGGGCTGTGCTTACACTGAGAGCACACAGTGAGGTTCTCCTGGACCCTTAGGCTGCTGTCACTGTGGGACTCGCACAACACTGGGTCCAGTTGTCTTTTTCAGATGCCACCACCAGCACAAAGTCAGGTCAAGCTCCCTGTGAGCGGTGAAGGCAGTGTCATTTTTGTAACTGGCTGATCCTCCTGGTCCAATTTACTGTGCAGTTACAGAGATACTGGTGGCACAAGGGAGGGGCAGTGCTGGGCAGAGCTAACAGCCAAAGCCAGTGTCAGATGGCTTTTTTCAGTGGCAATCACAGCTGACTTTGGTGAAACTAAGATATGAGAAGCTGCAATAACACGAAGACAGGATGGGAACTGTGGTTTTAAGTAGAGAAGGACAGGCCAAGAGAGGGATGGAAAGTAAAAGGTATTGCTTTCAACATGAGAGGTGAGTGCAATGACATTTGTAGCACTGTTCTGCATAAATATGAGTGAAGATTGTATTTCTGAAAGCTGGAGGAGAAGATATCACAGTAATTTTGATATGAAATAACTAAAATCAGGCTGAGGTATATTGCTCTGTGGGTGAGCAGGGACATTATTTGAAACAAGACACCCAGAAAATATCTGGAAAATTTAGACATTGCCTGAAAATGAGAACCTAGAGAAAGAATAGTCTGACTTCAAAACAATGCCCAAATAAATGAATGTATATGTGTGTGTGTGTATTTATGGTTGGTATAGTAAGCTCAAAAAGGAAGAGAAGGGACTGAAGTAGAGAATACAACCATGCACCAGTAATTTAATTGGTCTGTGTGTGTGAAATTGCCTGAAGTCAAGATGAAGAAGAATACAAGTGACCAAAAGAAAACAGCCTTCCCAGAAGAAGCCAAAGGATGATACAATGATGAAGCAATTAAGGAGGAAAAAGAAACCGTAAGATGGAAAATGACAGGCAAAAGGACAGACGTGTGTTTCAAAGATTGCTGACATGCCAGAGATGATGGGAACTGCTCTGAGGATTCACTGAAACATGGTAGTTAGAATGTGTGACACACCACTCTGATGCCTACAGTACAGAAACCAGATTGGAGAGGGTTTAGGTGGATGCATAAGATTCCAAATAATGAATTTAAAGATTCAGTTTACTGACCTCGGGGATGAAAGACAAGAAGGAGAGGGAGCAGATGGAGATGCTGGAGAGACAAACGAAGTCAGGAGTGGGATGGGAAGACTTGAAGCAGGAGGATGGAAAGAATGGTTTGTTATGCTTGCTTGTGACCCTTGGAAATTTATATTATGGTTTCTAGCAGGGGTCAGTGTAAGGAATACTGGTTGCCACTGCCTTTGCCTGGCTCTGATTTGTGGTGTGACTGTAAAGTATCACACACAAACATCCTTCAGTTATTTTCTTCATTTTGACAGATCTCTGCCTGTGGGCTATTTTGTTTGTCTTCTCCTCAAGGTTTGCCACTGGCGTGACAAACAGTGCTCTACAGAGGAGGAAGCTTCAGAAACATTGAAATTAAAGATGGAAAATTCCTCTGTAAAAGATCAACTAGCCCTCTGTGCTTGGTAGGCCAAGGGATAAACACCGTGCTGTGCTTATTTAAAACACCGCAAGAAGTCTCCCAACAGCAACTGCTCCACCAGGCAGTGGATCTTACAGCCAAGCCATTGTGACAGTATACTCATCCTAATCTTTTTGCCTTGTTTCATCCTAGTTTCTCCCTCCTCACAATAACAATGCTCTCACTTCTGTAAACCAAAATAGTTGTTCTCCCACAACTGCATCTATTTTTTTGTAGCGTTGTGTCCTACACACCGTGCACAGCTGTATTTAGTTCTTTCAACTCACATGACAGGGTCTCTAAATCAATCCTCATCACTTCTGCTTTTTAAAAAAAATAATTCATTTATGTTTGCGGATGTCTTTTTGATGAGAAGATAGTCAGGACTGAATGCAGTATTCCAAAGAGTTTCCACTACGCTACCAGTAACAGAGGCTTTTGTTACAGTTTCTGTTTATGAACTCCACTATCCCATTGTTTTCTTGTTTCTTTTTCCCCTCCCATCATCTCAAATTATGGGCCTGTCTAATTTGCTGTCTGCTCTCCTGCTATTTTAGGTCTCTCTCAGTGTTACAGCTTCTGAGAATTCATCTTCCCAATGAATAGCTGTGATTTGAATTATTTTTTGACAGATGTAGTAGCATAGCTGCATGTTTCCCTGTGGAACTACATTGTTTCCTGAATATCATTTGTGCCAGAGCTTTGACTTGTAAAATTAAGAGAATAGCGTACCCTCAAACCCACAGCTTGGAGGTGTTTTCTTCTCTTCCCCTTCCATCCCCAAGCTTGAAACCATTAAAATGAACATTAAAGGGCAACTAAAGAAAAAAATAATTTTTTTATTCTCTCTGAAAGAGTTGTTTAAGCTTCATGGCATCACTGACACATGAAATTTTCTCACTACAGTCCTAAGGGAAAGATGAATTGCATTGTTAAATAATTTCTAGTGTCACTGGGGATTATCAGACATGTCATCCCTGTCTGAGATGTGATAGGAAGTTTGCTGCTCCCAGCTCATCCCCATTTGTCTGCCCCATACTCCTTGCTAGAATCTGCAAGGCAACTTCAAATGTAGCTATTGCCTAATCCTTTGTTGTCAAAATCATCCTCTTTAATTAAAGTAAAATTTTTTTTTGCTGGCCCCTCCTCCCTGCCACACATTGGACAGATGCAGTAAATACCTGCTATCCTTCCAGATGGAAAGGGCAAGAGATGCTTGTGGATAGGATAAGAATAAAATGTAGGTTGGTGACTTCTTAGCCTGTTTCAGCTGCAGCCCTCAGCTATTTGAAAATTAGTGCCAGAACTGGTAATGCTCTTCAGAAATGATGACTCTCCTCACTGCCCTCCTTGTACACTATACTGTGGGTCTTTTCCCAGGACTCGTTTCTGGGAAGCACACGATGCTGAAGACCTGTCGGATCACACAGCCAAAGCAGAGGCGATACATTGTGGGTTCATCCCATCATCAAGTGCATTATGAGCAATCCAATAAAAGGTCACATCTGTTAGTCACAACTCTTGCGGTTAGGCTCTTACTGAACAGCAGGCTGTGTGAGAGCAGGACGTGTGTGTGCTCAGTCTCGCTATAGAGCATGCTACAGAGAGGATGTGTGGTGTTAAGGCAGAGTGGCAAAAACAAAATTAAGGCTGTAACTATTTTTCACAAATCCATTCATTATAGAAACGTCTGTAGCAACACTGTTGATGTTGTTGGTTCCCCTGTTTTTCAGTTCTCTGAGACGATGCTGTGGGACGAGGCCGTGGAAGAGCCCATTCCTCTCACAGAAAGCACACAGCAGTGCATTTGCGCCACGCATTGTCTTTGGGGCAGAGAGCAGACACCTGTGAATTATCACTTGTCTGCGTACGGCAAGGAGCTTTCTTCAAAAACCATATTCTCCTCTTCTTGCTCAAACCACAGCTAAAAGGGGAAAAGGAGCAATTAAAGGTATTTTTTCTCATCTGTGAACCTGAACATAAATCTTTTCTCTTCAGATCCTTTTCACTGCTACTTTATGCCACTTGGGCAAGCTGTAGGGCAGGATTTACCTTATCTAACTTTGAAAGCTAGGTGTGTTTTGCATAGACTCAGACAGCTAAAGCTAGGTAAAATGAATCCACCTAAGTCTTTTATCTCTTTCTGCTGGGCTAATATTTCTAGTTGTCTTTCTTGTCTGCCCTTGCCATATATTAAAGTCTTCCCAGTACCTGTGCTCCTGCTTAACATAACTGGGGGCCCTCACTCTCAGTGACAAAGACTATTTTCTTGCCACAGAATCCTCACTACTTCCTAATGAGGAAATCAAAGAGGACCTCCCCCTTCCTTCTGGTGTAGTGGCAGCTCTTTCCTTCCTCTTCTCCCACAAGTGGGAGTCCAGCCATACATCAGGATGGTCACAGTAATGCTGTGTTGTGGCAGTGATGTCCCTCAGTGATAGTCCTGAAGCTGGAACCACATGGGTATGGCAACCAGCTTTTCCTTCACAAACCCTATGCAGGAATTTGTCCTACACCTGAAATGTATTGTCAAATTTTGATTCATAACCATGTGAGCTAAAATTCGGGGAAAGATGCCAGCTTGTGGGATGGTGGTTCGGGTTTTTTTAGAAAACCTGGGAATTTCTCTCCGATGGAGCATGCCACCTAAACAAACATGTCAGGTCACCATTCTCTTCACCTGCAAATTTCTTAGGATCTTTGCTGGCCCATGGAGAACAGTTCAAGTACAATAGATCACATCCTTGATTTGCACTCAATCTACCCACAGTGATGGTCGCTTCCCAGCTATACCATGAGTCACAGATCGAGATCAGCACTCAAACTCCACTTCAGCAATGCTGTTTCTGAAAAATAAGTAACTGTTGGCTTGAAAAGCAGGTGCAGAATGAATGACAACATGCACTTTTAATTATTAGTGGATTAACAGATTTTATATGCTGGATAGGTATCAACTCTCATCATACGACACAAGAGTCTGGGACACTAAATATGTTTTTGTATGTGTTCACACAGCTTGAAGTAAAGTCTTGCCTGCAAGCCCCAGGCAGTGATTTCGTGTTCACAAGAGCAAACCCTAAGTAGTTGTAGCAGTGGGCAGCAGGTAGGGTTCACAGTACCTCAGTGAGTCTTTGTTCTAAACATCTGGAGATAGAAGAGACATGAGAATACCTCTCCTACAAACACACATGGCAACTATTCTTATCTAAGCTTATTATGGATATCTACACAACTTAAAAGTGTTAAAGGATCCCAGCATGAACTAATGGATTAACATACTGGTTTCAGAGTAGCATCAGCTTTTCTCATTCTGAGACCAGATACAACTCAGTTCTTAACTTACGATTTGAATTCTCTTAACAAGGAGTGCATCAGCTTACCAAGCTTTACCAGTATGGTAAATTCACAAAAGGCTCTTAAACAGTTCAAGAAAATGACACTATTTTACCAATTTCTTCTGTCTCCTTTAAGCACTTAAAAGTCTCAAGTGTTTTCCATTAATGAGTAGCTCTCCAAAAGTCAGCGTAACTGTTTGACTTACATGTTCCATGCGATTGCTCCCTGATTGCAACTAATTGCGACTTTTTATCTCTTTAAGGACCCCGAATTACGAGTGGTTTTTTTCAGCAATTTCCTGCCTGATACCTGCTATAGGCTTTGACAGCAGAACAGAGCAAACTGCACGGCGCTGCGGCTGCCAGAGGAACCTTGAGCCATGAGATCAAAATAAAATAAGCCCTATCTTTAAACGACACATCCCTTCCCCCGTGCTGCACCACCCGTTTCTTTGGCTGGGTGCGCCCCGAGCCGGGCCTGCGAGGAGCCGGCGGAGGTCCAGCATCTCCCGGCCGAGCCGCCGAGACCCGGGGCCAGGAGCGCCCCGCGGGACCCGGGCCGGCCACCATTCCCCGGCAAGGGCCTCCCGAGCTCCTCCATCCTTTCCATTCCCTTTCTTTCGCTGAAGGTCAGAAGAATTTAAACTTCCTGACTCCGACGGGACGGGAGGGGTACCCCCAGGCGGAGCGGGGTGGGAGCCGGGGGAGGCAGACGCGGCTGCCCCCGCTCCGCCCGGCCCGGCCCGGCCGGCTCTTGTCTCGGCGGGGAGGAGCCAGCCCGGGGCAGGCTGTAGCAGCAAGGGCTGGCCGGCCGCCAGGAAGTGTAAAATCCTGGCCGGTGGGTGGCAAATTTCGGCAGATCGCGGCGCGGAGGCAGCGCGTCCGTCCGTCCGTCCGTGCGTGCGTGCGGCGNAGGGGATGTTTACCGGGGGGCGGCTGCGGAAGGGAGCGGGCTGGGCCGGCTCCCCGCGCTGCCTCTGGAGCGCAGCGCAGGCAGGAGACCTGGGTAAGTTCTCCATTTAAAAATATTAAAAATAGACCCTCCGGCTCCATAGCGCTGCCGAGTGAGTCATTTCCAAACCAAATGTCTCAGTCTAACCCTTCCCCCCAGGAGACGCAATAATTCTGAAACCAGGGGTGGAGGGAAAAAGATTCTTCTCCCGTCTTTCTCTAAATAAATTGAGTTAGCACGTAGAGGGGACAAAAGCCTTAAGAATAGCTGGCCACCTGTTTAAAAAAAGAGAAGAGCAGCTCCATCCCTTTCTCTCTTCCCTTGTACCTCTCCCATGCTGATGCCGCCCATCGTTCCCCAGCGTGCACTCGGAGCCTCTCTGTCCTAGGAATATTTACAGTGCTTTCCAGTTTCGTGGACATAATCTACTTTCTGGTTCCTTCAACTGCCAAATACATTCGCTGCCACCGTCTTCTCCATGGGACATCAGCCACAGCCACACGTCATTCCTGCAGTGACCCCAGTCAACGCAGCTCCTGGCTGTCTATGCTGAAAAGAATAGTCCACAGCACAGCTATTTTTTCCGCCTTTTCCAGTCATATGATGATTTGTTCATGTAAGTGAGCTGTCTTCACTAGAGGGATATTTTTTTTTGTCAAAAACAAGTGCTGAGCGTATTTATAGGCGATGCTGCAATTTTGTGGTGTGAAAGAGCTCGGTTATGCAGAACTCGTTGGTACCTGGATCAGCATGCAAGACCTGTTTGCATCTCGCGTATAGTGCTGTATGTGCATGCATATTTAATGTATATACCCATAGATCATATTTCATGGTGAGGCAGTGTGCGCAAAACACGGGAGCTGATATGCAGGTTATGTATTTCTTTTTCTTAGACAGATGCCCCAGTCCAACTGTGCACTAGTCCCTAACAGTATAGCTCTAAATCAGAGGAGACAAGACACTGTGGTCTACTAATGAACTGACTTTCCTGAAAACCCCCTAGCTGCAAGTAAAATGCTATCCTCTTACCTCTGTGAAGAACTTTGTTAGCATTTTGACAACAAAAAATGACCTATAGTTGAAAATCTGTGCAGTAAATTATGCCAGCTGTTTTACAGCCATGGCAAGGATCTTAGGTTTGAGAACATGATCTGTGGTAGCAAGCCAAAACTTAATGGCATGTCTGTAGGTAAGTGGAGAAATGAGATGTAAAAGCACCTGCATTCGTTTTTTGCTGCTTAGATTCATCTTCTCCTATTAAAGCCATTTATACTTTTTACAGCCAAGACAGACCATTGTGGTTGATCGACCTGTCACATAGGGTGAAGAGTGCTAAGAGATTTCTGCAGAAGGCATGCGACTTTTCTTTTAGCTGTAACATAGAAGAGATTAATGAACTTAGGGGTGCTACCAAAGTACTGAACTAAAAAAAAGAAAAGATTATTCTCTTGTGCTCCAAAACACAAGAAAAAGTAGACTTCAGATCCCAAGTAAATGCAAGTTTCACAGTAAGCTAGGATGCACAGTTCATAGACAATGAATTTCATTCTTGCTAAGATACAACATCTGAAGCAGCAGAGTTCTTGGGCTTGGGTCAAAAAACATCTGCATTTTGGTGAAGCTAGGAAGAAATTTTTCTAGAGGTGCATTATTCTTGGTTGTCCATGACGAGAGTGTCCTGAATATCTGACTGAAGTAGCTGTCAGGTCAGGTATGGAGTGTTGCACTGGGTTCTGCATGGATGGCACTGGCAAGTTGGCACTGACAGGGGTGGGCAAGGAAGTACAAGTGCACTCAAGCCCTTATGGTAGTCTTTTTTGATATGTCAGCTTAATAGTAATATTTCCTTCTGGCAGTTTTACAGCACAGTTAAGGTGACAGTTTCGCATTTGTCTTCCGCCCTCAAGATAAAATTCTTTATAATTATTTTTATGCAGTGTGTTTATGGGTTGTTTGATATCACCTGAAACTCTGATAAGACTTTCAACGTTCGCTTTCAAAGTTCAGCTGGAACACAGGTAGTGTTTACTGAGTCCTTACTCCCTTTTGGAAGAATTCCAATTCCTTAAATTTCCAGCAACCAAAGACAGAATAGGTGAGATATTTAACCTTTTCTTTGATGTAGCTTCCATTCTTATGGAAAGAGTGGAGGAATGGGACTTGCATGTATCAGCAAGGATTTAAAAGTAGCAGACACATAAGTACTAGAATTTTATCCTTTTTGTAACTCATGTTCAGTGAGTTCAGTTTTCGTGTGACTTTTTTAGGCGCCTGTAGTATTTGTGGATTTTTTTGCCCATAATGTATGGCCTTTTGTACTCATTGTTTCTGCTGATGTGAGTTCAAGCATAAATATACAGTGACTAAATATGTGCTGGGTTCCAGGGCCTATTCAGTGGGGCATAACAACCTGTTTTTACTCCACAAGATGAGTTTAAGTGCAACTCAGAGGATGGACTGAGGAGTTTAGCAAAACCCCAGTAACACAAGAGCTGGCTGAGGATGGGCTGTGATGTCTAAGCAGCTACTTAACTGCCACGTTTTGTAGCCCCAGGGTAAAAAATGTGGGGCATACTTAGGTTTTTAATAACAACAACAGGAATGTGGAAACAAAAACCAAACAAAAAGGAATAAGAATGAAGTGCAAGAAAGCACAAAGATAATAGATTGTCATTCTAGTTGCAGTAGAGATAGTTCTTCAATAATTTTGGTTGCTGACTTAATTGTTTGATTTTGATAAAATATATCTTGCATGCTTTCTCATTAACATTCCTAGAAAATTAAACATGTCATTACATTTAGACTGATAATGACCTTTTTGCTTCTGAAGCTGCATTCTTCTCTCACTCTGTGCTTCTGCCTGGCATACAATCATAGAAACAGAATGTTTTGGATTAGAAGGGACCTAGTTCCTTGGATTAGAAGATCGTCTAGTTCCAACCCCCAGGCATGGGCAAGGACACCTTCCACTAGACCAGGTTGCTCAGAGTCCCATGCAACCTGGCCTTGAACAATTCCAGCTTCTCTAAGCACCCTGTTCAGTGTTTCATCACCCTTGCAGTACAAAGTTTCTTCCTAATGTCTAATCCAAACCTATTTTCTTTAAAGCCATTCCCCCTTCACCTATCACTGCATGCCCTTGAACACAGTTCCTCCCCAGCTCTCTCGTAAGGCCCCCTTTAAGTACTGGAAGGTGCTCTAAGGTGTCCCTGGAGCCTTCTCTTCCCCAGGCTGAACACCCCTGACTCTCTCACCCTGTTCATGTAGGAATGGTACTCCACTCCTCTGATCATCTTCCTGGCCCTCCTCTGAACTCCATCCAACAGGTCCACGTCCTTATTGCACTGGGGGCTCCAGAGCTGGATGCAGCCGTCCAGGTGGGGTCTCAGGAGAACAGAGCAGAGGGGGAGACTCACCCCCTTTAACCTGCTGGCCACGCTGCTTTGGATGCAGCCCAGGATACAGTTGTCTTTCTGGGCTGCAGCTGCACATTGCTGGGTCATGTCAAGCCTCTCCAACACCCCTAAGTCCTTTTGCTCAGGGCTGCTCTCAATCCATTCTTGGCCCAGCCTGTATTTGTACTTGGGCTTGCTTTGACCCAGGTGCAGAATCGTGCACTTGGCCTTGTTCAGCTTCATGTTCAGGCCCTCAAACCTGTCAGGTTTGATGTCAGGCATCCCTTGCCTCCAGTGTGTCAACTGCACCACACAGCTTGGTGTCATCAGCAAACTTGCTCAGGGTGTGCTCAGTGCCACTGTCCTTGTCACTGACAAAGGTGTTAAAGCAGTGCCTGTCCCAGAACTGACCACTGCTTTCCACTTGGATAAGGAGCCACTGACTGCAACTCCTTGAGTGTGACCACCTTAAAGAAAGCATCCTGTGGCTTGTCTGTTCCTCTCTTGTGAATTCCCTTAGGAATTTGGTTGTGAATTTCACCACGTTTGACCAAGGAAGGAATGGTCTAAAAGGTCAAATGGTCTAAATGGTCAAAGTTTCTCTGAGATTTGTGAAAATATTTTTAGAGCCCATGCTGAAGGAATGGCTCTTGGTGGGTGTTATCACTTCCCACATGGGTGAAATTCAGAAGGAAGAGCAATGCTAAGTTAGTTTCTGGGTTTGAAAACATATTTGTCAATTCAGTCCAAAGGCCTTTTCTGCAGAAAGAGTTTGATAGCTTACTCATACTTGTGTCATTGAAGTGGTACATTCCTGGGCTGTTTTTCTCCAGTAGGGGTGCATTTACTAGGGCATCTATGAAATGCGGGAGTACTGCCAGTAGAAGGAAATAACGATGTTTTCGTGTGTGTTCCCATTTAGCTCTATTTCTTTAAAATCACCTGGTAATCAAGTGAGTTTAAGACTGGTAGGTCTGGGAACAACATGAGCTGCTGAACTGGGGGCCTGAGATCCTTGGAGTACTGCTTTGCTATTAAATCAGCTGTGGTTTTTGGAGTGTAACAGCTTGAGTAAAGCCTTGCTATAGAATTGGAGATAAAGCAGTGGTGATTTTACATCTGCTGTGTCTTGGTGGGCAAAACTCAGAGTTGCAGGTAAGTTTGGTGCTTAAAAGAATTTGTGCTAGCTGCTGTGGATTAGGATAGCAGCGCAGTGATCCATTTTGAAAGGATGGTCGCTGCAGCTGTTATGGATGCAGCTTTATGGAATGCTTAAAATACCCTAAAGCTTTCAGTTAATCAGAAAATAGTGATAGATCTCCTCTTTCCCCCCTTCTTATCCATTCCTCCTCTCTGTTGGATTGGTTTCTTATTGTAACAAAGAGGTTAAGTGTATTTTTTCATTCTCAAACCGCTCCATCAGTTTTATTTTTCTGAGCCCCTGCTACGTTTTTGCTTCTTGCCTTTCATAGCTAGGTTTTGGGTGTAGTAATTGCTTATTAGGGGGATACAGTTTATTTCAACCAGATTAAATCATCTGTTAGTGCATCTACTTCAAATTCGTCTCTACCTTCATTTTGGTCAGCTAAGTGATTCTAATGAGCTGTTCTCCTCTTATTCTCACCCAAGCGTGTCAGAGTGTTTTGCAAACATATCGTGCCTTTTAATAGCCATAAAAATTTTCTCAATTTTTTGAATGATGTGAGTCCTAGGAATTAAAAAATGTATTTGAAATAACACAGAACATCTATGGTAGAAAACAAAATAACTTTGTTGTCTTAGATGCTACTCCTATATAACAAGACATTTATTTTTCTGTGTGTTCTTTACTATGACTGGATCTCTTTAGTTCACACTGAACTGGCTTGCTCTGTGTTATTACTGATGTCTTACATTTTTTAATGAGTAGTTGTACTTTCATGTATATAGACGTGAAGTAGCAGTCTTACTTTGAACTGGCTGTAAACTCCAAGGGGGCTGCAGGGGTCTCTCAATTACTGAGAAGGTTTTCAGACCATGGTGGGATATACACAAGGCTTTTTTCCCCCTCTCCATATATTTCCTCTCACTCTTAAGCAGAGTTCCACTTTGAGTTTCAGGTCTGATTTAACCTCAGAAACTCAGAGCATAACTTAGTGGATACCACTGAATTTCTTTATAAATGATTCTGTTATCAAAGCCAAGTTAGATGTGTTTGTGAAGTTGTTTGAGATGTGTTGTGAATAAAGGCATGGTGTGGGTCAAATTTGAAGAGGGAACATGCAAAAGATGGGAAAGGAAAACAGGGATGCTGTTGTCTCCATTGTGGAGATGGGTGTGTACTAGGAAGATAAGGAAGGTGAGATCTTGTTTTGGGTAGCCAGTGTTTTGTGGCAATAAAATTGTTGATTATATGATTGCATGCCAGAGTGTGAACGCTTTGTATCAAGAGGGCCGTTCCCCTATTCTGTTGATGTCACTTTGATAGCATGTTTAAGCTCAATAGTTAAAATCTGTCAATTTTAATTACAGATATGTGAGGCCAGTAGGATACCTCAGGACTATTTATGGGACATCAAGCTGCTGCCTTTATGGTGGAGAAGCCAGAAAAAAAAGAAAGGACACCATTTGGTATTGAATCAGCTTAGGGTGGGAGAGGTAAGGAGAGGCAGATCAACTTCATCCTTTTCTCTCCCAGCTCTGTCGAATAATTTGAGAGCTTCATTAAAGCAGCTTAGAGGGATATTTTTGTTTGATGAATAGGATCCTGGCTTGCAAGGTTGAAGACCAGGCTAAGTCACTTCACTGGCTTAGCAACTTTTATTTCCTCAGCCAGAAAATTGAGCTAATTATTTTTACTCTTATTAGTATGCCTCCAAGAGCTCTTGATGAAAGGAGTGATTTGCAGGACTGAGTGGCCCATCTGCCTGGGGTTGAGCCTCCCTGGGATCCCTCAGGGCTTTCCCATGGTGCAGGGAGGGGAGGGCAGGCTGCAGATGTGGGGTAGGCAGTCAGGCAACCCTGGCAGCAGCTGGCACTGCCCGGGCTGGGGCCAGCCAGGAGCTGGCAGGAGGTGTGTGATGGGTTGGAGGTAATGTGCTGTGGCTGGCTGAAGTCCTGCATTTCCCGGCTGGCATGAACCTGCACAGAGAGCTTGAGGAATCACCTTGTGCTCCTCCATGGGACAGCATCTAGAGCACAGCACTTCATTTGGCTGTGCCCAGTGGAAGTGGAACATTGTCCTGCTTCCACCTGGATCCTGCCCTCGTGCTGAGGAGTAGGGGCATGGCCCCTGAGCCTGCCTATGGCCTGTGATCCCTGATCATAGCCTCACTACAGTTTTCTCCTTGCAAAGCTTCTGAGCTGATTTTGGGGATTTCAGAAACAAGTGCCATTAATTTATGGGTGGAAGAAGCTGTCTTTTAAAGTTTACAACTTGAATCAATCCTATTGACAAGACTGAAAGAGCTGAAGGCTGGTCTTGCACTCTTCCACTTACCTACCTGAACTGGGAATGTCTCTTAGCATGGGCTCTGCTCCTGGTGCTAGGATGGGCACACCCGATGGTACACTCTTCCTCATGTGATGAGCTGCTCACAAGACAAAGTGTCACCACTTTTCCATGCTGCTTCAGGACTTGATTCAAACCATATTAAGATCAATATTTAAGTAGATGCCTATTGTTTTTATGGGCTGTGGATTAAGCACGAAAATTTTCATGGGTCAGATAGCTAAAGGTGTGAAGGCATGAAAGGATGAGGGTGTAGGAAGGACTATGCCATGAGATTGGACCGTAGACTGCTCCAACATTTTTGACACTCTTGCTTTCAATAGCTTCTGAGATATATCTAAGACACAGCTTCTAATCATTGTTGACCAAAAATAACCTCTGTTAGTTATTGAATGAATCTCAATTTGATCATCTTCTCTCCTGAGAAGTAGGAGAGATGATGATCAAACCCTGTTTAATTTTAGGAAACTGAGCAATTGGGAGCTATGAGAGGAACTGAATGTGCTGTTAATTTAGCAGTGGCAAATACTGTTTGTGTTAGAATATAAATTAAATTCATGCATGTGCATGTGTAGTTGTGATGACCTACAGGACTCCAAGTTAACAGGCTGTGGGTTGCTTTTCCATTTCTCAGTGTGGCTGCATAGCAAGTAAATGAGGGATTTTTGTCAGAAATACTGTTTTCAGATCTTGTCAGTTGAACTTGTATCAAGGATTTTGCCAATCACATACTTTGTTAAAGATTTATTGGGCTGGAAGGAGAATAAGCTAACAAGAATCTGGTTAGGTCTCTTCATGCTTTTTGTGTCTGAGGCGGGATGGAACTGCTCATTAAGCATTGTAGGCTTAGTACAGTAGGGCATTTTTCTAAAGATTACACTGCTTCTGCACTCAAAATGATTACAAAATATTCAGGTGCACTTTGCTGTGTACTTCATGATCATAGGTCATCAATGTCACGATTGCACAAACATATAAAGGAGAAATATAAGCAAGTGTATATTTTTCTTCATGAAGTGGCTGTTTTTAAGACTAAAAAGAATTAAATGGCAAAACATCAGTTACATCAGGATAACCCGTCATTCTCTAGTGCTCTGTTTCATTCTTCACTATTTCTTTCTCTTCCTTGCCACCTGTTTTAAAGTTACTTTTGGACTTGTGGCTTTTTGGTGTGAATTTGTTGTGAAATAATGTTGCTGAAAGTTTTCTTCTAAGAAGCAAAAACAGTTGTAGATTTTTCTGCCATGTCACTTCCGTTAGCAGCTGTTGCTCTGAGTTTTGCAGAGAAGACATCAGAGGGATTTTAAAAGGTCTGTTCTGTTAAATCTCGGTTACCATGGGCCTTTTGTTTGTTTGGCCCAAGATTATCATGAAGATTCATAATTTGGAGGAATTGCTGCCAATTTTTAATTGGGGTTATTCTTTCTTTAGTAGAGAGAGATCGAAGTAGGGGTAGTGCCTGATCGTGCTTTTCCTCCAGACAGTCAGATGTATTATGGTCTGTTGGGAGAGAAAGGTCTGTTAATGAAATCATTTTATAATGATTTCTCTGTTGTTTTTCATGGCTAACGGAAAACAAATAATAAAAATTTCCTATCTTCATGACTGCAGTGTTTTTATAAATGTCTGTATCTGTGTGTGTTGGAAAAGGATTTGTCTCGATGCTCGATTCTTTTCGTTAAAGATTCAGATTAATCCTAAAAGTGTTTACTCAGATGTGATGAATTACAAGTGGATGAAATTACATTGTTGTCAGATTGACTCATCGTCCTGCTGTGCTGCCTCAGTTGGGAACATTGACTTTCATCTCTGCAGAGCTAGCTCTCTTGAAGACCTGAGTTTTACACAGATGACATATCTGCCCTGTTAGAGGTCTGGAGGGTTTTGGTAGCTGGGCTTTGAGACAATAATCAAGGATAAGGAAAACAAAAGGACCCGGGGTTAGGACATCTGGAGGGGAAGGAAGAGCAGTACCTATCTCTCTGATTTAGTCATGACAAGTGTCTTGCCAAAAAAGGTGTGCAGGGTCACTAAGGAAGATGAGGAGAGTGGGGAATGTTTTAGGATCTACCAGCTGGCAAACAGTTTGAAATCCCCTGATGCCATGTAAAGCATTATCCCAGCAGCTGGAGCACGTGGCAGTGAAAGCTTATCTGGTGTGGCCATATGTCTTATGCAGACTGCACTTCAGTCTCTGAGTCTTAATGTCTTTTATAATTGATGGAGAGAATGTTGTTTGGTGCCTGGAACGTGCTGCATCCTGGTGTCTCCCATCATTCTGTGTAAAAGGGTTTGAAAAGTAATTGCTTCTCTATAAAGCATTTTGTAGTTCTGTGGTTGCTAATAGGATTGTGATTATTGGAAGTAAGTTTATTTCTAAACCACTTTAATCTTAGCAAGAAGAAACTGCAGATGTGAAGGACTTTCTACTGAAAGCCTCTAGGAGAACAGTGCCTGTTTCTGAACATTTCTGCATAATTCTGTGAGAGTGTCACAGCAAAATGAAAAAGAAAATTGTTCCTTGCTCAGCATTTTGCTAAATGCTCTTCATTCCCAATAGCTCAAATAGCCTGAATACCACGAGGGCTTCTTACTAACCTATAACTATATTAATGCCTTTCTTGCCACAGGGGTAGTCTCTCCCAGTAAAAAGCCAAAAAATTGCACACTGCAGAATGCACACCACAGATATCGCCAACAAACTGCTCCCTGTGAAAATGAAGCGTTATTTACAAGGCTGCCTTGCTTTGGGGAAAACTGTCAGTGGAAGCTAGTTGCTGTGAAAGGAAAATCTGGTGTGATGGAAGTGTTTGATTGGGTTCAGGTGTTTTGTTGTACCTTCAGGTAGGTGCACAGGATCTGCAGAGTACATGTGACAAAAGTCAGTTTTCTAGTAAACTCTGTTACTTTGAGCTTTATGGAGCTCTGAAAATAGTTTAAATGGGCTGTGGGCATGAGGAGAGGATGGTCTTCCTCACAGACTGGCATTTCCAGTTCTGATAACGTGAGGGTCAGTTATGTTTGGATACCATTTAGGGTTAGCCTGCCTTCAGAGTAACAGTTTGGTGTGCCTGCCATTGAATAATTACTGGGTTTAGATAAGATAGGAGAGGTTTGTGTCTTTGAGTCCTGAAGAAATAAAGATAAGACTCTGAATCAGGTCCTAAAGCTGAAGATCTTGCCTTAAATTCCTAATGAGATTCTAAAGTAAGGTTGCCTTGACAGTAACACGGTATTGCAGGCTGGGTTGGGGAGGAAGAGGGGTGTCTTATCTGCTCTTGGCAGGCAAGAGCTTCTTTTTATCTGACCTGGTGACTTTTAAGAGAGATTAAGGAAAACAGCATGTATGTTTCAATGATCTTAAGCACATTCCCTAGGTAAGAAGTGTTCAGGAAATTCATCGTGGGGCCCCAGTGTAATGCCACGGTTCTGCTGTGTGGAATCAGTCTTGTAAATCCATAGCCCAAGCTCAGAAGAGACCTTCCTGATCATGGTGTTTTACTACTTGCACAGAATGGACCAAAGAATTTCCTACCCATACTTTAAATTTATATATATTAAGGCACAGAGGTTGTTATATTGATTTACATTTCTGAATTTAAACTTTCCCCTTGCAACTTAATATAATTCAAATGAATATAAATGTATCCTATAGAATGATTTCATTGTGGGTGAGAAAGGTGCTTGCATGCATTTGTGGCACCTGGAAAGTGGTAAGACGAGGCTTGTGGGCTAGCACATCCTAACCACTGCTTTCTAGCCCTGTTAAATGCCTGCTAGAAATATTGGTTATATTGATTTATACCTCTGAAAGTGAAAGGTGTCTCTGCACGTGGCGGGGGGTTGGAACCAGGTGGTCTCGAGGTCCCTTCCAACCCAAACCATTCTGTGTTTCTGTGTGTAAAGACTGTTAAGTGAGAGGTTTTACAGTACTGCTGGGAGAAGAGAGCTGTCACTCATTCAGCTGCTCGTGCTGTCAGCTTTGGAACTTGTAGACAAACATTGGCACGAGCTCTTGTTTTGCAACAGAAACAGCCGCTATGCTTCGCCTTTGCCTCGCGGCCACCCTTCGGTCTCCTCTGAAAAGGACCTGCCTCGGCTCTCCAAGGTGCTGCAGCTTTTTCCTCTGCTGATTTCTGATGTGGTTACAGCTGTCAATAGAGAAATTGCTGGCAGATTGAAAATGTGTGGGCAATGTCAATTGAACTGTTGCTGCAAAATGCAACGCACAAGGTCCTGCTGATTTGGTTGTACTAGTTTACATTTAGTCTTCATGTCTAAAAGTTATGTTTTTATTTAGTTGCAACAGAGCAGCCAAAGAATCAACAGATTGTTGCCCTTTCAAGCAACAACAGTTAAGGCTAAGCTTATGTCACAAAAGACTGTCTGGGCTTTGTCATCTCTGAACACAGCCAGGAGTTGTCTAAAGACAGGAAAAAGTTGCACTTGTAGCCATGTTCCAGTTCCACAGAGATCTCTGCAAACTGCATTTAGGTTGTGAGGGTATAATAGTTATTTCTTGAATAGCACCAGGAATGATAGTGCTGTGTGTTTCAGTGCCTAAAAAAATGCAGTGTTTTCCCTGTGTTTTCTCCATTAGCTTCCTCGCTGGCAGGGCATGTGGTGTCCATGGCACAGCAAGAGCCTTGCAGAGGCTTCATGGTGGTTGGTCAGATTCTGCCAAGGCCCTGCAGAGCTGGGGTGGCAAAGTGAACTCAGTGTGAAATGGGGCTGGCCAGGTGGGAAGGAAGCTGTTTTCTTACATGTAAGAGTTAATTATAGTTTGGGGGGGGGCAGTGGAAAGAGTTTCCTGGACCTGAGCACCAGTCAAATTAGTGCAGATACATAGCCTTTTTTTGTCTGACCATCTATCTTTTCACCTCGTGATGAAGATGTAGTGGAAAAGAGGTTTTTCGTTACATCTTTCATGTGCAGATGAGTTGCACAACTTTTCTGTTTGTTTCTTTTCCCCTCTGCTCTCCTGTCTCCCACATCTCATTCTCCAGACTGCCAACTACATCTATTGCTTGTATTCATCTGAAGTGGGAGGATTTCAAAGCACAGAAGCTTTGCCAAAGTTTTTTTGTGGCTTTTATTCAAGCTCACTTCTTCTATTTCTGTGGTTTACTTGGGGCTACATAGTCATCTACATGGAGATGATGATCAGGGTGGAAAATACGGACATTTCGTAATTGGCCTAGCAATTACTTCTCATGCTGTAGAAAAACCAGAAACATAAAAGTCCTGCTTGTGCTCAAAATATCTGGATGTCAGAACTCTTTTGCAGAAGCCCCTTATTATATCCTTTTTGTAGTGGACTGATAACAAGTAGGTTTATTTCCTTGCACAACACTTCTCAAAAAAAAGCACTTTGTTGGTCTGTTCATCTTTTTTTCCATTGTTCATCTTTTGTACTTCTCTAGCAGAGTAGTTTTCTCTTTCTCCAGTTACTACTATTTCATATACTGTCTGAGTGGCTAACTGTATTTATAAAGTACCCCTGGCAGAAGAGTTGAGGCGTCTCTGTTCTTGCATCTCTGCTAATTGAAGTCAAAAGAGAGACCATGCTTGCATTTCTGACTGGCTCTGTTGGGTCATTGTTTAAGGGGAGAGATGGAAAATGGGGCTGTTGAAGAACTCTGGAATTCCAGAGTCTTCCCAAAGCTGCTGTTAATGGCACAGGATATTTTCATCCCTCCCTTCCCTGCATTACTCTTTTTCTTTCTCTTTGCATTGCAGGACTGCTTCAGTTCCTTCATCATCATGCAGCACATGTCACAACCCGACATGGTGGGGAACTGCTAGTCCAGGGCTGACTCTTTGTTTTTGACTGAGTCCTTGGGCTTGAAGACTCATTGACATTGCTGAGACTGACGCTTGAACCTTCAAGAGAAGAGCCTTTCTGATGGTCCTGCTCCACTCCACCCTGACCCTATGAAAGGAGGGTTCACCATAGCTCCGTCCTTTGTGCTCCAGTTCCACAAGATGGGCTCGTTCAGAAGGCCTCGACCTCGCTTCATGAGCTCCCCTGTCCTCAGTGATCTGCCTCGGTTCCAGGCAGCCCGACAGGCCATGCAGCTCAGCTCCAACTCTGCCTGGAACAGGTGAGCAGGACCCACCTGGGCTGAGCTCTTCCCCTGCAGCGGCTCCTCAGTGAGGGTCACGTGTATCTTATGTTTGTGCTTCACACCATTTATGACTAATCTCCTCTGTTTATAAGCATGCATGAATGTTTGGCATGCCCAAGCTTTGCTGGCATTGAAAGCATCTGTGGAGTTGAAAAATTTAGACCTACTAGTGTTCAGTTGGTTTTGGCCAACGTTGTTCAGCCGTACTGTCTTGAAGTAAAGCAGAATTGCTTTTTGTTAACAGTTGCATCTTTGAAGTACCATTTAGGAAAACACATTCCTAGTACTGTAATAAATGCTGGTTTATTAATTCACAAAGGCATTTATTTGCATAATTTGAAGCTTTTATCATAGTTGCGTTCTTCTGACAACTACTAAGCTTGTGGTTTTTACCAGCATTTCCCATTGACAGCTAAATCCTGTCTGCTCTGTGTGTCACGCAGCAATGCCAACTGGAAAAACAGTGTGAAAGGTGAAGAGTGAGATGTCCTATGTCTTGATCTGATCTAATGGTCTGCTGCTACCAGAAGTGGGTGTTGCCACTTTCCTTCTGCTGCCTGGCACCAGCTCTGTGCTCTGCAGACTGTTCTTCCTTGCTGACCTAGCTCATTTTACCAATGTCACACAAAAGTAGCCTGGCAAAAACATTGCAGTTTTGTGCCATGATAGTGAGCTGAAGTCTGTGAAGCATGCAGATGCCATCAGTGGCCCACAGAAGGAAATGTCTTTTAAGGGAATGACATGTCCCCTTGTTAGCCATGGCAAGCTTTAGACCTGCTAAACCTTCTTGTCTGCTGTCACTTTATGACCTCCTCTGTGCTGGTGAGAGAATTAGAATATACTCCAACAGCATCTTACAAGCATTAACAGGGCTTAGACCGGGATCTGACTGAGCTGATGCTGGCTGCAGAACATCTTCCAGCTCAGCCAGGGTCTTTCCAGATGCTGCAGAGTGGGTGGTTCCTGCTAGGATCACTGGATAATGCAGCGTGATGTGTTTGGCAGATATCACCAAAAATCTATGTCTCCTCATAGCAACTAGCCTGCAGCACACAGCAAAGATCCCCCAAACAGTTGTGTTCGAGATACATCTGGCACCAGCAGTGTCCCTGTGACAACTTTCCCTTGCTTACCCTCGGCAGAACTTGAGGTTGGTTCTGCTCTCTCTCCCAGTAGAGATGTAGGTAATTCAGAGTAATGATTTCAAGGTGAGAAAGAGTAAGTATTTAAGGGCAATTGACTTCACCTGGTTATAACCTCTCTGCTTTTGGTGTCTGTGCTCTGTGGTAAATCACGTTGTTATTCATGGATGTTGTCCTGTCTCATTTCTTTTTTTGGCAGTGTTCAAACGGCAGTGATAAATGTGTTCAAAGGGGGAGGCTTGCAGAACAATGAGCTCTACACCCTCAATGAAAGTATCAGGTACGTCGCTGAAATGCATGAAAATGGATTTTTGCTGCTGCTTGTTTGGTGTTTGCTGGGGTCTGTTCCCTTCAGAACTACAGCTAGAAGATATTGGTTGGAGGAGAAGGGATGAAAGCAAACTTAAGCACAGCTTTGGGGTTTCTGGCTAACCTCCTTTTTTCTTGCTATTGAGTGACATGAATGGCATGGGGTATTTGGATAATTTTTCTCCAGCGTGTGTGGATATATAGCTTTGATAAGGACAGGTTGTGTATTGACTTGGATTGTAAGGCTTTTGTTCCTTAGGAACTACGCCTCTTTTGGATATGTTTTATACATGATAGTATTGGCATCTCTTTTCTAAAACCAAAATTCTCAGAACTGTGAAGTGTTTAAAGCAAACCACAGCATTTCATTTAAAAGCTTAATCTTCACATGATAATTGCAGAGCAAAACCCGAAAATATGATCAGTAAAGATAAAAAAAACTAAAAGCCTAGCTAACATTTTTTGTCACTGATGCTAGCAATGGTTAAAAGTATCATTTTCTTTTAAAAGCAGCTTTCATGATTATGTGTGGTTTCGTTCTGATTAGTTGGAAAGTTTGATTAGCAATCGATAGTACTGTAGAGTAGATAAAGAACTATTTATTCTTGCCTTGGTTCCAAGTGCTGCTGAGAGGAGTATTGTCAGGGCTCATGGATCTAGGTTCCTCCTTCTTCTCTTTTTATCACTGCATCCATATTAATTTGTCAAGAGCGCTTTTGTACGTGTCTCCACTTCTTTTATATGCCTTCCCCTCATCCCTGTTGCATTTTTTTTGAGCTCCAAAAGATGCAAATGGAAATTTGAGCTAAGTATGTGCTAAACAGCAGTCTAAACTACCCCTTTCCCTACTTTCAAAATAAATGCAGCTATCAGGGCAGGAGACTCTGTCCAAGTTGGTTTAGTCCCAAACCAGGAAAGTTTAATATAATTCCTTTGAGAGTTGAGCAAGGACAGCATCTTGCACTTCAATGATATTTTAGTGTGTTCAGGCCAGAAGTCTTCAAGTTAGGTTTAAGTACTTGGAGCAGTCTTAATTCTCCCTGGGATGAGTATTTGTGGATGTGAAAATAAAAACAGATGTCATAAGGCTTGGGAAATACCTAAAGCTGCAGCTTGTTAGTACACTTGGGGAGTGGCTTTGGGCTTTGTGACTTGACTGCCTTGCTGTTGCCTGTGGCAGTGGCTGCATCCTGCTTTTCCCCTGCAGTGCAAGCAGGTGCTCCTTCCCACCTTCCCAGGGAGGCAGTACAATGGGCAGAACTGCTGTGGGGTCTGGACTTGGCCCCGTTGGCTGGACCATGCTCTCTTCATGCTGGTTGCTGAAGTGAATGCAGACTGTTGAGAACCAGGTGAAGAACAGGAAATTCTTTATGAACTGTGTATGCTTTGAGAGCGGTGCTGATGGTAGGAGGGGAGATGCCCTCTTCCACAGACATGCACTGCCAGGCTGTACTTGGAAGCACTCACCTTGAATTACATGATTAATGTTCCTGCAGGTGCCCTGAGCATTGGTTACATCTCCAAATGTCACTCTTTAAATAGACCATTTCACATCCAAGCAGCTCATTAATGCCCATCTAAGGAGCAAAGGACAGGCCTCTGCATGTGTGTTTGTGTGAACACCTGCAGCCTCACACCTGTGGTTCTTGATGGAGCTCCCGGCACAGCATGAGCTCTGTGCACAAGGTGAATCTCTGGCTTGACGCTGGAAAAAAGCCAGACCTCTTGAGACAGACAACTCTTGTGTGCCGTGAGGTCGAGCCGGTGGGTTTTCCTTGCTCGTGTTCTCCCCTTGGCTCCTGGGTTGCAGTTTGCAAATGCAGTAAGAGGCTCTCAGGTTCTGCACAATGCTTTGTCATTGGCACAGGGAAGCACGGGACAGTTTCAAAGGAGGATGGTAATGACAGGACCAGGAGATGAGCAGGTGGTAACGTTTTGCTCTGGATTGCAGCCACCAAGTTTTTATCTTGCTGTGATTTGATACCATCTCATGGTTTTTGGTTTGTTTTTGGTTTTTTTTTTTTTTTTTTTTTTTTTTTTTTTTTTTTTTTTTCTTCTGCAATGTCTGTGTTACCANTTTTGCTGCTCTGAAAGTCAGTTGTGCCAGCAAGAGGAAATTTAAGAAATGCCTATGGAAGATGGAATTTCTGGAAGTGGGAGGTGACCTGGCCGTGTTTAGGAGGAGACCCTCACTTGTTTTTTTTTTAAGGTGCAGGCCTCTAGTTGCTGGTCTTACCTGCATGAAGCCAAATCCTGCTGGGCTTGTCACTCAGCTGGTGGAGAGCCTGCTGGATTTGGCTGAAGCCAGTGGAAAAGCTTCTGGCAAATGGGCCCCCAAAGACTTACCTGATTTATTGATCTCATAGAAACAGACATGTGCTTTGATTTGGGTGGGTGAATATAAGCACTCTGAGAGAGAAAGAGTAAAGGCATGTTGGCATGCAAATAAATGTAGAAGCATTGCAAAGTGGTTATGGAGGAAGGTTGCTGTCAAATTTGACTTTGAGCAGAGATTAGGTAAAGTGGTGTAGTTTGTTGGTAAAAACCGAGCCTAAGAACTGGATGGTCCCTGATTCAAATGCTATTTTCAAGCACTCTTGACTATAATTCATGTTGGTAAAAAGCCAAACTCTTAGAACAGGAAAAAGAATTCCAATGTTTGGCACTTGAAAGTGTTGGGCAACCTTTAAATTTTAGGCAAAATTTACTGCTACAGAATTTATTCTCAGTCACTGAAAGCTTAAAATGCAAATGCACTGAACTTGTGAAGTTGTTTTTTCAATACTGCTTCTGGTGTAAAAGAACCCTGATTTTTATATAATTTTTTTGAAGTACAAATATGTATTAGATTTTAAAACTTTCATCACAGCCTGATTTAAAAGCCAACAATTTTAATCAGAAATATTTCTTTAGAGTGGCTTTTGGCTGTATGTATTTAAAACACCTCTTGTTAAATTTCTAGAATTTCTTCTTTGGAAAATATGCCTTTTTTTTTAGTTTATTTTTTGAAATGTGGTAGTTAAAATGTGGCTGCAGCTTCTGCTTCATTTCTCCTCTTCTTCCTCATCTTCTGCTTCCAAGAGAAAAGGAAGTACAACATTAGGGAGATATGCTATCTTCAGTGACATGAAAGGCATCTTTGTTTAAACAAAAAAGCAGAAAAATATATGGATTTCAATCTAAGTAACTTTAAATTGTCTCCCCAGCTTTCTGTTCATTCAGGGGAGTAATTTTCTTTTTTTGCTTGTTCTAAGTGTATGGTTTATAATTAGAAGACTTTTGAGAAACTGTTCAATTCCTTTGTAATTTGAGAATAGCCTTTGTAAAATACATACATAACTGTAAGAGAAATCTAACTGTGGCCAAAATGACCCATTCCCATACGTTCCTGTATCTTTGGTATGACTGGTAATACAGTGCAGATATTCCTGTAAGAAATGACCAGCAGTGGCTGCTACTTCATGGCTCCATTCCTTCTGTCTACAGACGGCTGCTGAAGAGTGAACTTGGATCCTTCATCACAGATTACTTTCAGGTATTGCATGACTTGCTTGCTTTATTTTGAGGTTTGGTTTCTTCAGCTTTTTAGCCTATAAAAAAATTAGGATCCCTTTTTACATGTGTGTAGCCTCCCAAGTTTTGTTCGTTTTGCTAAGGAGGATGATGGAGGTACTGGACTTTTTAAATGTGGGCCATATCGTTTGGGAGTAATTATTTTTATTGATGTATGTGCAGAATTAACAATAATCTTCCTTTGTGCTTGAGAAAGGCTGCTAGTAGCCTGCCAAGATCAGGAAGGAATTCACTTGAAGTTTTTAAAGAAGATGGAATACCTTTTCTTTAGCATAGAGAGTACGGGGCCAGCGAAGGGAAAGAGAAGAGATAACGGCTGCCTGGAGGCAGGAGGGGGCAAAGAGAAGGAAGTTTCTATCAGCAGGAAATCAACCTGGGTGCAGTTTGCCTTTTAGTCCCACAAATATAAATGCAGCTTCTGAAAAAGGAAAATGTGAAGGATGAGGGAAGACTTGAACAATCACAAATGTGAATAAGTTTTGCTGCCTTTTACTGGTACTGCTCAGGTAGACAGAGGTTCACATGTAACCACATGAAAGCCTGCTGGATGATTTTTGGAAGGCACTAATGGCTTTCAGTGTTCTAATTTGTTCAGTCTAGTCTTGGTTAAAAAAACAAAGTAAATGAGGGCTGCTGGAAACAAGAGGGTTTTCTTCCCTTTGAGTAAGAGAGAGAGAGAAAATTTCTGTACTTTCTGAAGTGGCTGATGCTGCTGTGTGCGTGCTAGCAGTTTAAAAGAGGAAAAAGAAGACTAGTGTTGTTTCTGATCAGATTGCGTGATTTATTAGATTACATGACTTAAAAAAAATCCCCCTGCTGTGCTATCAAGTGAGAAGAAAACTCCTGCCCCAGGGGCAGTTGTTTCACTTCCTCAGCCCCTCTCTGCACAAGTTGTTTACTGCAGAGGCAGCTGCTGGCAGCACATGGCAGGATGTTTCCTAGACCCTGAGAGGGGTGGCAGCCACCAGCACTCACATTTAATTTCTGGGGTATTTTTGCTCTGTGTCAAAAGGAGTAACCTCGCATCTGTCAGACTTGGCCTGAGGTAAAACTGTTGGTACAGGCAAGTTGTGAGACAAACTGTGAGATAAAGGCTATTGTTGGAAGTGAGATTTTTCCCTCTGTAAGCTAAGGTGCAGACTTCTTTCTGATTCTAGACTAACAGCATATCGCCATGATAAAAGTTATCACCACTCCCTCCTGAATGTCTTTCCTCAAAAATCCTAGGGCCATGGAGTGGGGAAAGACTGTTCTTGTGCCAAAGAAGGGCTGACAACGTTATTTCATTTGTCCGTCGGTTCTGTTTCACTGCTGATGCCAGCTGATTTATGGCAGTACTGCTGCCACCAAGATGAGCAGAGTTGAATCAAGCTGCTGATTTGGCTGAAAAATAACCTTGAAAGAAAAAAACCAGAGTTTCCAACTACTTCCTTTGACGTGTTACGGTCATCAACTCTGACATGGGGGAGGTGCTGGGAGTGGGTCACCAGGATGCGGAGTGGAGTGCAAGTGCATCTTTTGGCAGTGACTTCCTCCAACATCTGCTAAAGCCCACTGAAAGCTATTGCAAGAACCAAGTTTTCTGTCCTCTTGCATTGAAATGGACCCTGAAGAATATGCTCTCTGCGTAGCCAGGCAGCTTTAAATATCCTAGAAGCAATTAGAGCAACTAACTGGATCATGTGATACTTAGATGTGATGAGCCGACTTGAATGTTTTCCATTTCTTATGCCATGGCACTTATAACTGGAGCCACTAAGAGGAACTTTAAAATCATGTTTGTTTTAAGAGTTCAGGATTTTACATTATGTATATTTTACATACTCGCACATGCACTTTTTTTTAATAACCATTGAGTATTTAAAATGGAACAGAGCTTTTATAGTGAGACAAAGCTACCTTTGTGATCAACTTAACTTGATTACTCACAAGTCCTTTTCATCAGCACTCATGCAAATTAACAGTTTTTAGCTCCTGAAATTGCTAATGGAATGTTTAGGAAATGGCTGGAGTTCATGCAGTCTTTTTCTGCTACCAAGCCATCATCATACCAGAGTTAATGAGTCTGTTTTGTCTTTGAAAAAGAAATACAATTCCCGTAAGGGCTGCAGTGCAGACTCAGATGTTTCATTCTGGAGGAGAGCTGTGTTTATAAATCTGCCACTTTAGCAATCCTACTGTATATACAACCTATCTCCTTGGATGGAAGCCCGAGTGTAAATGTCAGATAGTTGGGACTTGTAGCATTTGCTGCAGATCTGCCTTAAAGCAGTGCTTCGTGCTCCGGGTTTTTCAGTACTGACTTTGCCCATGAACTGATTCGAGAATTTCCTGCTGCTGAAAAGGGGCACTTTGTACCTACCTCTCTGCACAATAACTCAGCAGGGCACTATGTGTGGGTTAGTTTGCTGGTGGTCAGCTGAACTGCAGTAGGTGGAAATCCTATGACCATGGAAGGTAAGAGGCTGGGATTTGGAGGAACAGGGTGTTCTGGCAGTTGGGACTTCTCTGGTGCAGCTGTGTCATTTTTCAGATAAGCTCCCTTCATTTTCCTGCTGTCTGACCATCATGTTTGTGGAGAAAAATTTTTAAATGTGAAACTAGGAAGCGTTGATAAATTGATGCGTTATCTGCCTGATTCTGCAAACCGCCTGAAACAAAACCTTTGGAAGGGATGAACTGTATCTTTTCACTCTCTGTGGGCTTGTTAATCTTGAAACTCATGGGGGGCAAAATGGAAATGCATTTATGTATATTAACTCCAAACTGTCTCCTCCCGAGGCAGAGAGACCTGATCCCTTCCCAGGCACTGTAACCTCTCCCAGAACCCATAGGCAGCAAATGCAGAAAGTCAAATGCCCAGAGCTGGTGCCTGATGTCCACTCTCCACACTGGCAGAGCTGGTAGGTGAGGAATGGCAAGTAGACTGTGTTTCCTTATCTAATCCCGTGAGAGCTCTGATGTCTTAAAACCAGAAGCAAAGCTGTTACATAATTTCCAGCCTGCTGCAGTGGAGAGCCCCTGGAGGCGGCAAGTCCTGACTCAGAATTAGACCCAGCTTTGTGTTTGTGCGCCAAGCTGCAGGAGCTGCAGCGTGCAAGAGCACGCTTTGCTGGCGTGTCAAGCAAAGCCCAGGCAGCAAGGTGATAATGGATAGCTGAAAAGCAAGCGGTGTCAGCAGTGAGGCAAGCCTGCATCCGAACCAAAACTGATTTTATCTTCTCCCTTCAGGGCTGTCAGAAGTGGTACTGGTGAACCTTCCTGTGGTCAGAGTCCCTCTTGCTGTAGGTTCCCTGGCTGTGCAAGGTGGCTGCAGTGATAGGGGGAAACCTGCACTCCTCCCTCTCCTGTGGCACTGTAAATAAAGCTTTTGTTTAGGTCCTCACTGCATGTTTGCCTGGAACTCCAGCCTGGAGAGATGACTCCAGCATCTCTTGTGCTGTTTGCTTGCTCCTTTGAAAGGCTGCTTTGTAAAGCCCAGCTAACAGCTGACAAGGCCATGTGGCTGCTTAGACAAAGGGAAGAATACGAGGTGTGTGATGCATCCTTCCTTGATGCCAGGTTTCTGTGTCTACCTGTTTCACAGCAAGGCAAGGAAATAGTTGTGTAGGCTATTGGCGTGATGGTTACTGCTGGATACAGGCAGCACTAGCTCTTCTCTGGCCAAGTGCTGTCTTGTGCCTGCTGCCAGGGGCTGCAGCAGCTGCACAAGGAACAAAATTCACACTTGTGTGATTTGCAGAGCTCAGCTGTGTGTCTGCAATACCCTTTTGGGTCAAGCTGGTCTTTATTATTGTATTTGTCTCCTCATTGGCTGGGAACCTCTGTTCATGCAGGTCTGCTGATTATTTCTGCTTCATGTGATGCTTTCTAGAACAGCTTTCATGGAGCAGCTCCAGAGACTCCATAGCAACTGCCCAGCTTCGTTATCATGGACGGGGTCACCCGGCAGCTCAGCACTGCTATCGAGCAGAGCACCTAGTCCCAGGTGGCAGCAGGGACACCTCCTTCCAGGCCCTGCTCACATGGACTCTGTAGATGTGTGTGAGTCCTTCCAAATGCAGCCTGGTTGCTCTTGCTCAAAGCATGGTGTGGTCGCTGTGCCGTGGCCTGGCTGAGCAGGATCCCACCTGGTGATTCACCAGTGCAGGGTCAGGAGCCCTGGCTGCAGGATTTCCCCAGAGCTGCTGCCTGGCTGGTTGTGGTCTAGATCACAGCAGTGCTGCCTACTTGGTCTGCCTGGTCTGCTCTCCTTCTTACTCTCCCTGCATCACTTTCATCTCTTTAAGCGGGCTTTCTCTTTAATCTGTCATGAACAAAACCGGCTCTAGGAAGAGTCATTTTAGGATATGATTTCATATTTATCTTGCAGTTTCTCCTCTACGTAGGATTGAAATGACCTCTCTGATTCTGTCAGTATTTCCCCTCTTGTTAGAGAAAAAAGAAAGGATGGGGGCGGGGGTTCTCTAGGTATGAGATGCTACAGCTCACACAGATTTGTGTTTTGTAGAACACTGCCAAGAATTAGGTAGGTGTTTGTGTGCAGCTGGCAATAACTTTGTAGAAAATACTTGCCAGGTAAGTTTGGGTGATGCTTTTTTTTCTCAAGTTAGCATCAGATTATCCACAAATCAGTGGCTATATGCTTGTAGAGCCTGTAAAAATGGGGTTTAGCACTAGAACGCAAAGCCTCAATTGGCTACAAAAGTCGGCATTTAAGAAACACTGTAGTGTACTGAAGAAAAACTGATTTTTTTTCACCCAGCAAAATGAGGTCAATTATTTTGAGTATGTTCTGTATCAGTTTACTTCTGTTTCAAGCTTATGGTGTTTGATGAACTAATATTGATTTGTTAATTTGAAGGTGGCTTTTAAAAGGCATACTGGCCATATTTGGATTGGAGACATGAGTGGAAAGCAGAATTTATCCATAATTAAATGGGTGTTTGTGTAAATCTTTTTCCCTCAAAGATAGTGGCTTGTTTGTTATTAGCAGGAGAATTCATTTGTACCTTGCCGTACTGCAGACGTGGCTTTCAGACAAGATGTGAAGTTGCCTGTGATGGCTTGAGCCTCCTTGATGTTTTCTGTGGAGTTGCTGCCAAAGCTGCTTAGCTGTTTTTTGCCACCCCTCTGCTTGAATGTAGCACCCGCAGCAGGGCGAGCTGTGCTGGTGGCACGGCTGTCACCCCAAAATCCTTCCTGTCGCTTCTGTCCGGAGGCTGTCGCCACACCCATGCTGCTGGCAGAGTGCTTCTGAGAGGCAGCATCTAATTTGCCTCAGGCACGGTCAGAGCGGTACCGTGTTGCCCAGGCGGTAGTGGGAGCGTGCACAGGAGGGGCCTCCATGGCCCCCACTGGGAATGCCCAGCTCCTGCAAGGTGGAGGGAGGGAGGGAGAAGGTGCTGGGCACTGCTGGTTTGAGAGAGGAGCCCCAACTGGTGTGCCTGGGACAGCTTTCACCTTCTGGGGAGGTGGTGGGACTGGAATTGCTCCATTGGGCACAAATGGAGAAACTTGCCTCAATTTCTCCAGCGGGGAAGGGAAGGAGGAAAATATCTGTGCCAGGAAAAAGGAAGGAATTATCAGGAAAGTGTTTTATAAGGTGGTGTCTGACTGCCTTCAAATTTTTTTTTTATTCCCAATGATATGACCATTACTTACTTTAAAGAGTAGCAAACACATACATGTTGTGGGAGGATCTTCGCTGAGGAACAAATGAAAAGTGATTATTTTAGCTTTGAATCCTGTCTTTAAAAACTTAGGGCATTTGAAAATTTACTTAAGAGCTTTCTCTTAGCTGCCCTTCTTAGTGATGTATCTGAGACAGCTGTTTTGGTTTCCTGCGCTGTGAGATTTCACAAGGTCACTTCTATCTGCCGCAAAACACCTCTCTCCAAATTTCTCAGCTGAACGAATGTGTGTTAACTTGGGGACTTTGTTTCTCTGCACAGCAGAGTAGCAAAGAGTAAGGGCAGGTTTGTGCCCCCCGCAATGAGCATATAGCATCCCTGGTGTCCCAACAGCAGGGTGAGGAGAACACCCTGGGGAACCAGGAAAAGCTCATTTGGGAAGGGAACAGAATCACTGCCCCCCCAGGCTCACAGTTCAGCTGTAACTGCAAAGAGATGGAAGGTGGCAGCTGAACTTTTTCAAATAAATGTACCCTTCAAGCTTACTTGGTGTGAGTCTTTATCTGGTCTTGCTTCAAATAGAAGATTTATTTTTCCTCTTAGCTCTGTGCCTCTGGGTTGCCTCTGCCAAGCAGGGATGCAGCAGCAAAATGAGACTTGTAATCTAGACAAGGTCTGATACAGACCTCTGCTGCGGCTGCACGGAGTAGCTTGTATTGATTTGTCAGGAGACCCTGTAGGGTTTGCTAATGACAATCTGCCTGTCTGGCTTGCTCTGAGGGATTAATGTTTGGATTGAATCAATTTCTAAGCCTGTGACTTCTTGCAGAAAAGATGGGGACATAACATTTCCAGGTATTTTTAGGATGGGGAGAAGGGAAATGAAGTGTGGTTGATTTATTTTTTAAGTCTTTTCCACAGGAAAAGGGAAAATCTGAGAGGATAAGTGAAAAATCTGCAGTAACTATATGGACCTAATCCCTTTTTTAAGGAAATCTTTAGAGTGAGATTATGCAATCACTGTAGCACATGGAATTACTATAATACATTTATAGGTGCATTATAAATTTCTTACTACAGAGTAATGATTAATATATCTGTTTTATAATAGATACAGCTGTGCTGCCTGTTAGCATGTACAAATGTGTACTTTGGTTGCTGACATAGCTGCAAAATAAAAAAAAAATCCCTGGAAGTAGAAAATATTAATAATACTAACTTCTAGGCCAAGTATCTGGAAAATTGTATCCAGAGTGCTCAGGAAGCATACGTAAAATGAAATCTAATGTTCTAGTGCAGATAGAGAAGGAATTAATATTTCTTGAGAGAAACACAAAAAAATAAGCATCACAGCCTCCTATATGTATGTCTATATGCCTTTTTATTATAAAGTAGTTTGAAATAACACAGTATTAAGGACCAGCTATAAATTTCCCCTGCAGTATATGAGAGCTAGTTGCCTTGAGCTACAGGTTGAAAAATAAAGAAATTAAGTACTTCATTAATAAACTGAAAGCATTTGGAAAGATTAAAGTGCACTATCACTCCAGCATTATCTATTCTTCAAGCAGAAAAATATTTAAGTGGGTTTCACTTTTATTCCCTTAAAGTTTTTTTCATTACAGATTTCTTCCTCCCTCCTTTTTCACACTGTTGATTTTTTCCTGGAAAGTTTTTTTTGTTGTTGTCCAGTGCATGATATGTGTAGTCATTTATTTCTGTTGAACAAATCTAAAATCTGAATGGACATCCCGACAACTTCACATTTCCCTCCAAAGCCCATATTTCTGCTAGAGGATCTTCATAAAACAGTCACCTTCCATTTGTTGCTAACATTTGGAAGTGTTGCAGGTTTTTTTCGTTGTGTGAACCTGTTTATCCGGCTTGCTAATTCCTGTTGTCATTGCCCAGGTGAAAAGTATCTCCCAGCCTGAGAATGTCACAGAGCAATGTTTCCTCCTTTTTATACCCAGCTTTGTGTAGCTTCTTGTTGAAGGGAGGATGCAGAGGTGTGCTGCTCTCTTGGCTTGGGGTGCTTCCACAGTTGCCTGCCTGTGTGTCAGGGCTGAGCCAGGCTGGTGTATGGTTACAGGAGGCAGGTTTATGATCCAGAGCAGGAGCACCAGGGCAGGATGCACTGTGGCAGCTCATCAGGAGGCTGTAGTGGTGTCCAGGTAGTGGGGTAACAGCAGTGTCCATTGGGAGGGAAAAGAGATGTGCCTTGCTCCTCGGCTGATGGAAGGTTCAGAAGTGCAACCTTGACCTGGTTCCCCATTAAAAACAAGAACAGTGGGGGGGGGGGTCATCTGACTGCTGCGTGCTACCCTGATAGTGACTCCTTTCAGAGAGGCAGAAGGCCTTACTCTCTGTCAGTATGATCTGTGTACCTTTTAGGATGCAGTAATAGTGTGTTATGTGGTGATTGCAGTGCCTTTCTCTGGGATTCTCAAAGCTTTTCAGAATAACTGATTCACCTAGTGCTGTTGGGAGAACAAAAAGGTAGGTGTTGTTTTTGCACCATTCTTATGTTTGGGGAAGTGGGAACAAAAAGCTGCTCAGGTATTTGGACGTCCTGAACTGCAAACAGGCATATTGATGTCTTGATCTGTCTAGTCCATGAGAGTTAAGTTTATCTAGGAAGACCAGGTCCTGCCAGTTCTTGTGCAGCTTGACTCTGCATACTGGGATGATCCAGCTGCTCAGTGCAAAAAGAATGGCCTCGTGGAAAGACAATAGGTACGAACAGAGAAGTAGATGTTAGGGAACTGAACTTGACCTACTGTGCAGTTAGGCAAGCAATGAGCAAGTGCAGAAAGAAGAAAGGGTGGGACATTTTCATGTCATTTGACTCTTTGATCACCTCCATCATGTAATTGAGGTATAGCTTACGTGGCCTCGCTGTTAGGGTAAGAACCATTTTATTTTCTTGGCTCCCTCCCTGTGACCCTTCCCATTTCGGGGAGATGTTTCAAGTGCTGTGTCTGTTGCATTCTCGTGTCTAGCTGAGCAAGAGGGGGTTGAGGAATGTCTAGCACTCACACTGAGACCAGTGCTGGAAGAAGGTGTGACAACATGACTAAACTTAAGATAAATGCATGCAAAGTGGATAGCATCTGACAAAAATGTATTTTTACATGTTCATTATAAATAAATAAAAGGCAAATGCACGTCTCTCTTTTCTCTTGGCAGAACCAGCTCCTTGCGAAAGGCTTGCTGTTTATGGAGGAGAAGGTCAAGCTATGTGAAGGTAAATATAGGAGGAAACCTGTTTTGGAAGGGAGCTGTGCTTTGATGTTTGGTCAGATGGGATGATTTGCATGTCTGGAAAGCATAAAGCCCTTTCTGGTGCTGTCCTGGGGTGTCACACAACCCCTCAGGAGCCCTTGTGAGGCTGAAGAGAGAGTGGGCTGTTTGAATATCCACAGAGCCACAATGCTTCCACCAGCCATAACTGCATCACAAAAGCAGGAACGTGGGTCTTGTGTGGCAGCTGAACCTGGGCTCAAAGTAGTTCTCGTCTGGACATGGATCCCATTGCAAAACTGCTTGGAAGGCAAAACTGCCTTCTGCCTTTTATTTCTCAATGTGATTTGCAGCTTGATGTAAGCACAATATTGGTTTCTCTTGTCATGTTTTTGAGAGCTGGACTATCAAGCTTTGTGTAAATTAAAAAAAAAAAACAGTCCTTTGGGTGAGAATGAAATCCTTCAGGAAAGAAGTTGATCACACATGGAGTTGTGTTCAAACTACTGCTGCAGAGCCTGTGGGCCAGGGCAAGCGTGGTGTGGCCACTCAGTGTTGGACATGTGGGGAGTTGGTCACATTCAGTAACTGTTTGCTCAAGCGAAGCCAGCACGTCTTTATTCAAAACCAAGCCGCTGTTTGGTTTGACCCAGTTTTCTGGCCTGCAGGGAAGATCTCTTGCTAATCACCAGTGTGTTGTATGTGGGTCATTAAATGCCAATAGACACTTACAATCTCACGTCATTGCGGGTCCTGGATTCCTCCGCACCGTTCTGCACCAAGTGCCTTCACCCAGCTGGCAAGGCTGTAGGGTGTGGGCCCCAGAGGAGTAAGGGGTTGCCAGCCTCCTGCGTGGTGTGTGCTTCTTCAGCACTGGCCCTGTGAGGGAGGAAAAAGGGCAGACTCCTGCCTTTTCCAAAATGTGGGTCACTGCCCTGCCACTGCCAGCTCTTCAGAATGAATGCTGCACAGCTTACCTGAGGCTTTGGTTTCTGTGTTCATATAAAACTATTCCAGTATCTGCTTTGGCATTATGAAAATTGAGTTTGAGTCTGTAATAAGCTGAGAGCTGCCCAGGGGTATTTTGCAGATGCTCAGGTAGTTTGGGTCAGATGAAGTTTCCCAGGCAGATAGCAAAACATCTTCTATGCCTCATTTTTCTGTCCCTAGTTTGAAGTGACACTGGAGCCACTTTGCCTGTGCAGGCTGGCATCACTGCAGGAGATGAGTCACGGGCACCTTTCTTTTATAATGTGTAGGCTTGTTGCGGGTCTTGTGGTCACAGCAACGAGGATTTCTTGTACATGCCTCTTGGTGAGCTCTGTCTTCCTGGAAATCTTACACTCCCCTGGCACTCAGACAGAGTGTCTGCAGAGCTGCAGGGCATGGCAGTGTTTTATCTGTGTCTATTTTTCAATCACAGCCTCTTACTCTAACATGATTTTTCTTTATACAGTCTGTCAGAATCTCTTTCAGTGCTGGCAGGATTTATGATTTCTTGAAGAAACAAACCATTCCTGCTTCCCCTTCAGAGGGAGGAGTGATCTCTGACATTTCATTCTGTCTCCACACAGCAAAGCATTGCAGTCCTGGGTAGGAGGCAGAGGAGGGAAAAATTTAAACATTCAATTAATCTGTTTCCTGTTGTCTTTTTCACTTACACTTGGCTGTTGCTGGTAATGGGTAGCTGTTATGGGGATGTTGGGTAGTTTCTTGTCTGCCTGCAGTTCCAGTTTTGAAGCCAGAGTCATACCTGACACAGTGAAGCATCTCTTTGAACCTTTCTGTGGTTATTAGTGGGCTGGCTCTTTGCTCAAAGGGAACTGTCTGCAGGATCTAGTCCTGCTGGCTCTGTGCTCTCTGGCTGTATCCTAAGCAGCACAACCCATGGACAAGCACAATGAAAGTCTGTGTGGAAGTCTGCAGATGAGGAGAGCACTTCAGTACAGAGTGATAAGGCTCCTTTGAGTTGCAATTTTACATGTATTCCAGTTCCTCATGTAGGGCCTTTAGTGACCTTGAGCCTTCAAGCCTGTCTTTGAGTGGCCATCTTCATTACTGCTCCTTGAGTCTTCACTGCTTGTGAGCTCCAGCTGAGACTCTGTGGGAGGTATCCTGGAAAATTCTTTCGTCAGAAGCTTGTGGTTTTAAACCTGAGTCTGTATTTGCACCTGAGATTTCCAGGGATGTATCTAAAACTTGAAATAAACATTGCAAACCTTTAGCTAAAAAACTTAGAGGCTTTAGGCCCAAATGCTGAGGAGTACACAGCTCTGTGAGTCAAACCTATGAGCATAATTTGATCACAGTTTGATTCCTGTTATGGGAATCCCGAGGTGCATAACTTAGTCTGCCTTCATTTTAAGTACCCAGTTACATTTGGGGATGTTTGTTCAAACTGGAGTCGTGTAAGGGGTGGCCCCAAGTGGATTTCCTTTGGGAACCTTCACAGGTGCCACATTTGTCATTAGTGCCTTTGCCAGGATTCCTGACAGGTACCTGAGTGCTGCTTGGTACTGAGTGGATGCTGGAGTGGGCTCAGCTCTTACAAATGCTCTCCCTGGCTGAGTTGCAGGATGAGGTTGGATGATCAGCTGATGTTGGCTGTGACCTGCTGGTTTTCAGATTCAGCTGTTCACGTGTGGCCTCTCTCCTGCTAGCCAAGCATGTTAACTGTGTGCTGTGCAATTGCACAATCCTGTGCTGTGGAGTTAAAGCCTCTCGTTGAAGAGAGGCTACACTCTTTTGCTGGAATTGGTCTCGTATTTTGCACAGAACTGTCTTCTTTGCAGTAAGTGACAGAGCAATTTATGGTCACAGCCTTGTGTCTCTGTTAGTTAAGGGGAAGCTTAGCTGGCTGATGTCCAGTTTGGGGCAGAAACTGTGAAAGTGGTCTCTTATTTGGGGAATTAGAGGGTACTTGGAAAATCCAACTTGCTTTTAGTGTCCCTGTCACTAAAGCTCTCGTTCCCAATCTCTCTTTTCGTAGGTGAGGATCGTATTGATGTCCTGTCTGAAATCTGGGATCACTATTTTACAGAGACTCTTCCTACTCTCCAGGCAATATTCTACCCAGTCCAGGTAATCTTAATTACAGTTCAGTCAGGTGAAGCAATGAACTGCAATGCCTGCTAATGGCGAGTGGAAACTTCTCTGCCAGCAGCACTGTTGGCCAGTGGCTAAATACATGTCAAAGCCTTTCAACTAAATCTGGGTGGAAGTAAGAGTTTATCCAAGTATTAACTGTAAGAAGGACTGCTAAAATCTACTGGACAAGCACGGTGTTTTGGGCTGAATTTATTCCCAATTGTCTTCTCTCTGTGCTTAGCTAAGCTTGCACACTGAAACTGTTGGACTATACCTTGTCTAGACTGAAGCTCTGGGCTATTTGTATTTATAGTTCCTTCTTTTTTAAGTAGCTGGGACTATCAGTGCAGATGACAACACTGACAACTTTTCTTAGAGGTATAAATCTGAAGACTAGATCAGGAGAAAATGTGTTTAACTCACCCTAATGACTTTTGAAGGGCTTATATCTCATTTGTGCCTTTGGGAAACCCTCAGTTGGGTTTCTTTAAGCTTTAATAAGGGGACGTGTAAGTCTATGGGGTAGAGGATGAATGAACACTTTATGTAAGACCTTTTTACGCTGGGTATTTTGAAAGCTGAGTATCCCATCAGAAGTGTTGAGCTGTATCGTTTTTTAGTGTAGTTTTAGTCAGGGTTTCCATATGAGCAGTCTAATTACCTCCCCAGCCTATTTTGAACTTTTTTGCCATCAGAGGAAAAGAAAAATGTACCTCATGTGGAGAATGACGTTCTTGGAAATGCTAGCCTCCTCCCCTTGACTTTTGCCTCTTCTGGAAGATATTATTTCCAGAGACTTTTAAAATTATTTTTCCCTTGTATTGTTTGAAAGGCAGCAGGTAAAGCTCAAAGCTTGCCCTTTTACTCTAATCCTATTAAAGCTGGCATTTCCTAAAAGAGAAAGGATTTCTGCAAAGACAGACACTAACCTTTCTACTGTGTTTATTTCTGTTCTTTCCTTGCTGCAGATGCTTGAAGGTAGGTGTTTGACAGGTAAAACTGTGCAACTATAATACCCTCCCTTTCTCTCCTTTTGCAACTAACTCTCAGTGAGGGAGTGATCTGTTTAAGCAGGGGTTTGTCTGTACTGCAGCTACCTGTGTACTGTGGAAATAGCTGAGATGACTGTGTGTCATACCCACTGATGCTAATAATTCTGCCACTTAGTAGAAAAATCGACTCCCCTGCTATTAAATGTCTCTGATGAGAAGTGGGACAGAAGTTACAGCACTGTGGGTACAGCTTTTGGAAGTAACTTGGTTAGAGTGGTGAAAGTGTGACTATGGTATGCTGAGATTCTTTGAAAGCATAACTGTTTTGCTGTATTTGTCTTGTCACAATATCTTGAGTCACTCAAAATATGTCATCAAAGCTGTAAAGTTTGGGAAGTATTGCCACTTTCTGGATGAGGAACTGAAAGGTAAACAGACAAGATATTTAAAGCTTTGTAGGCACCAAAATACTATACAAATGTATGGATCAAGCTGCCTAAATACATCCAAGAATTTAACTCAGAGTAAACTGCTCTAGGCTACCACAGAGAGAGTTGCTGGTACAGCAAGAAATAGAAACTGCTCTTATGCCAGGCCACTGTCCTAATAACAAGATTGGGCTTTTCCTAGAAATAGGGAACTGTACGTAACCATTTATTTGGTGTGTCACAACATGTGAGGAGAGCTCGTCCAGTGAGTGTCTTCCATCAAGCTGCAGTTCTTTGTACGCTGCCCTGGGAGATAGGAAAGTCAATTTGTTCTTGATTCCCCATCCTTTCCTGCAAATATGAGCAGGATTATTTAGTCCTGCTCTTCTGTGATCCCAGCAACTGCCTATTCAGAATGAAACTAAGTCAGCCACATGTGTGAGCGTATGTTACCAAAGGTAACTCACACTAACCTCTTATCTCAGCTAAGTTTAACCCCAAGGCTCATAGCTGTTGCAGAAATACGACCTTTAAGCAGCCAAGTTGGTTAAATTGCTGTACAGAGGGGAACTATGTAAACAGATCACTGGCTTTCATATAGCTGCAGCTGTTGATGTGACTATTGGTGTGGAAAAAAGAATAGCAAATCTTGTTTTGCTTGGCACGGAAACATGTTTGCATTTTGAAATGGAGTATGAAGTTAATGGGACTAAACTGCATGATATAAATAAAAAGTTTGCAGCTGCTGAAATACAGTTCCAAGATAGGTACTGGTCTTTCCTACACAGTGATGGTTTAAAACAGCAAACTGCTTTTATTATAGCCAATCTGCCCTCCATACTATTGGTTTTAATGAATATTTACATATTGATAATGCTGTTAATTATGACATGCAACCTGTTACGAATTAATGATTAACTGCTGTTAATTCCTTCCAGCTAAATATTTGCTATGTTGAGTGTATTATGGAGATCATAAAATTATTCCCAAGCAGATCATGGGGCAGAGATTAACATACTGAGAAGAACAAAGCAAACTTTTCAGTCTGGAAAGTGCTGGGCAGGACTGGGAAGAAAATTTCTGCTATTGAGTTGCAGTGGGGCAAGAGAAAGTTGTGCAGACGTTAAACATAGCAGAGGGAAAGGTGGCAACACCAGAATGCCAAATGGAGTTAGACTGTGTTTAAATATGCTGAGAAATATTATATCATCTGTTAAGCCTGCTCACTTCTGTTGTTGATGTAAAATAGTATCTGGGAGGACATGGAATGCCTTGCAGAGGATATTAAAGCTGTTACTTTTTAAAATGTTTGGTTCAAGCAGTCTTGCTAGCTTTGCTCCAGCCTAAATCCTAAAATTTGTAATGGACTAACTTGTAGGTTTTCATCATATCAGCAAGGTCTAAAGTGCAGACGTTGAGCAAAAAGAGGGTACAATATAGATCAGAGGTAGGTTCAGTTAAGAAATACTCTGTAATAACTTTGTTCACTGCCAAACCTTCTTTGGTTTCTCAGCTCCAAGTGCCAGAAGCACAAGCTACTTTTGTGAACAAATTGGATGGCAAGTGAGTTTTATGAATACACGCAAAGTCATTTGGTGAACTACAGGCCCATTTCTGGCTTCACTCCAAACCTAGTGTTGCCACAGATGAGGCGATGCCCGTTTCAGAATTTGTGTGAGACTGTGAGGGAAGAAATTGAAGAGTATCATGAATCCTCAATGTGAATGACTGGGGGGTGTTTTGCCACAGCAGCAATGGGCAGAATAGACCCTCCTGTCTGTGTGCCCATGTGTTGGTGCGATGCTCACACATCTCTTTATCTACACTTGGATTTTGCCTTCTTTGTTTTTTTAGGGTCAGGAGTTGACTATCCGTCAGATTGCTCTTCTTGGCTTCAGAGACTTGGTCTTGCTAAAAGTAAAGTTGGAAGAAATCCTTCCTCTGGTCCAGACAAAGCTTCCAGCTTCCATTGTCCAGATGCTGTTAATTCTGCAGGTGGGGAGCCTCTGCTCTTCTTCCTCTGACTCCACTTGGGTATCTTGACCTCACTGAACTCATACAAACACTGGAGGGAAAGTGGGGAGGGTAGAGGGTGTGATAAAGGGAATGTGATACGTGCTTATTTGGGAGCAGTCAGTGTTAAAATGAGAACTGAATGTGGATGCCCTGAGCTTTCCTGGGAACAGGTAAAGATGTTGCCTTCAAAGAGACGGGTTTTTGTATTCTTTTTGATACCTCTCCTCCCCATGTAGTCTCAGGACTCTTTTTTTCACATAAATTTTCATCTTCTACCTTCTCTGAATGCCTCTTTGTGCCCTAGTTCTCCTGATTTCTCAGCTTTGCAAGGACAGGGCAAGTCTCCATCACAGCAGTTAGTGGAATTTGAATGAACTGTGGCTTCTGGCTGCTCGACACCAGCTCCTTGGCTGGCTGGGATGCTGACTAGTGCCCATTAGAGGAGAAATGCCTTTCGGCAGCAGGCAGAATGAGAGGCCATTTTCAAAGGCCTCTCCCAAGAGATCTGGAGTGTCTGTGATAACTATCTTCTTTAACCAGATCTCAGCAGAAGACTTTCCAAGCATGCCAAATGCAGTTGGTTTTGGTTTTTTTTTTTTATCCTGCCCGGCCTGACAGTCCTGAAAAATGCCATATTACATGTTTGAGTTGATAGACCCATAAAATCTTTTGGGTTGGAAGAGATCTTAAATATTACCTAGTTCCAACCTCCCTGCCATGGGCAGGGACACTTTCCACTAGACCAGGTTGCTCAGAGCCCCGTCCAACCTTCCTCTGAACCACATGCAGGACCTTTCATTTGACCTTGTTGATTATCATGAGGTTTGCACAGGCCCAGCTCTCAAGCCTGCCAAAGTCCCTCTGGGTGGCCTCCCTTCCCTCCAGTGTACCAACACCACCACACAGCCTGGTGGCTTTTGAGAATGAAACTTTCTGAAGCACAACCAAAACTGCAAAGTGGCTAAGCTGGTAGCTCTGTATGAGTTCTCACTGTTCTGCTGTTCCAGTGACCCAGATTGGAACAGCAGGCGATACTTGATTTCTCTGAAATATTTTTTTAATACAAGAATCTTGAGAGCAAACAGGATCTCAAAGCAACACATTTGAGGAAAAAAGCTTATTGAGGCTTTGCAGGAAGTTAAGTCTGAACGGTTTCTGAAATTACTGTTAAATTGGTTGGTGTTATCTCCCATCTTCACAGCTGTAAGCTGAACCACAGAGGGTGCTTTGCCTGCAGTCCTGCTTAGGAAAAGAGCAGTGCTTTGCCCAAGGCGTGTTAAGGGTTTTCTACAAAGAGCTGTGTTCTGGTAGAACCGCCCTGGTGTGATTACATTGCTGTAGTACACTGTGCACATCCTCAGAGGAGCACACCTTGTACCTTCCCGTCACTTGCTTAGAAAAAAGAACTGTCTGCTCAATGTCCGTGGGGCGTGACTGTGACTTGAACAAGGAGATTGACCTGAAAGGCACCCAAACCTCCATCAGCTCCAAAAGCTTTACTGATACAGCTGGGATATTCCAGTGCAGAGAGAATTGACAGACCCCAGGCTTTACTCAAAACCTTCTAAGGGTAATGTTGACTTCTTGTGTTTGATTTTCAGAGTGTCCATGAGCCTACTGGCCCCACTGAGGGCTACCTACAGCTGGAAGAACTGGTCAAGCAGGTGGTATCACCATTCTTAGGTTTGTGTGAGGATCACAGCTCCTCTGGTAGCACCTGCTTGCTTGGTAAGACATGCACCTTGTACTGAAGCTATTATTGGGGTACACAGGTTGGGTAATGGGAGGCATTTGTGCTGGAAAAGGAAACAGTGCATGACTCTGTGAAAGACAGAAAGCAAAGGCTAAAATGCCCCTGAGAAGGTCCTGATTAATGTTTCTGAGTGTAGGTTTTTGTGACAGGCTTTTCTTTTCCTAGTGAACTACGAGTGCCCCATCACTGCGCACACACACACTCCCACACACACCCACAAAGTCTCCCCTCTCTCTGGACATGGACTGGATTTTAAAACCTCTCATCTGTGCTTGGTGTACTGCTTTCACCACAGTGAGGTGCCGTACCTGGTCCTTTGCTGCCTGCTCTCTGTCCCTGCTTGCTAGCCTGCCTCAGCTGCTGCATCAACCAGCCTTTGCAAACAGCAGAACTGTTGCATGTTAATTGAGGGATGACAGGGATTTTGCATGAAGTCTTCCTTCTGTCTGAGGATTCTATTTAAAAAAACAAACAAACCAATTAAAATTCTGTGTTTAAAGTATGGATAAACATGTCTAGATGAGAGAATGGGCACCTCACTTCAGGAAGAGCATGCTTATTCTGGGAAACTTCTTTACACGTGACCCAGGAGCTCTGCTTACACGTGTGGCCAGCCAGAAGAGATTGGCTAGCTAATGGGCATAGTGTTACTGATTTCGTAGTCAAGAAGATTTAAATAGAACAGGTGAAGAAAGCTCCAGTCTCCTTCTGTTTTTATAAGCTTTAGCCTTTGCTTTGATGCAAAATTGTAGCAAGCTGGAGACCCCCACCTTGTCTTGTACTACGCTTTAGCAGCATAAGGGAAAAGATGGCCTTGTGGTAGAAGAACTTACCAGGACTCCGACAATCTGTGCCTATAATAAACTCATGGCATTGCTTTAGGAAAACTGTGGCTCAGGATTTTTGTTCTTGCGGTTGCTGGGCAATCAGATATCTCCTGTGCAAGTGAACGTGGTTGCACAGTTCAGCGTGGATTTGCACATCTGATCCTGAGGCTCAGTCTAGACCAAAATCCCTTGTAAAAGTTGGACTTTGACAAATGTGATTGCTTGCTGTTTATGGACATCTGCATGCTGCTGGGATAGCTTGAAAGGTAGCTGCCTGACCTGTGCTGAAGTTTCTAGCCATCCTGGATTTCTGCCAGCTGAACGAGGCATTTGTGCCATTTAAAAAAAAGAAAACCTACACAAACTGGCCTAGTAAAGTTTATATGCCCTAAAATAATTGAATTTACTTTGATTTTAGCTGTCATTTATTTGTGTATATTTCCAAGGTGGCCTTTTACCCCTGCTCCACCCTGTGCTGAGCATGAGGAAAGAAGGAACTTGTGTTTGCAGTACAAGACATGGACTGCAAAACAGCACTTTTCTGCAAGTAATCATGGTAGTTTCAAAGGCCTGCTGTGGAGGTGGCTTCTTCTCCTTAACTTTCACTTGTAGTCAGACTTCTTTCTCTTCCTCTCTCCCTCTTTTATTCGCCTTTTTGCTTTCTCAGAACTAGTTTCTTCTCTCACTGGGCAGCCTGTAATGATGATGAAGCTCAGTAGATTCCCCGTAGTAGCTTTTGGGAAGTGCACTGTTGGGCTTTGGGTGTGCTTGCATTCTACACAGCTGCTCTGGAGGCCAGACTGCCCTCTGGGCTGGAGCCTTCAGGGTAAATGAGTGTTGAGAAACGTGACTGAAAGTGTCTGGTCCCAGCTGTCAGTACACATAAGGCTTCAGCCTGCAAGGCTGCTATATCTTAAGTTGATTTAAAGTGAGAGAGGTGTGAAAGGGGACAGGACTGCTCACAGAGGGGAATTGTAGATGGCAGCATTCCCACCTGCTCTTCTGTTAGCACCCTTCTTGCTTTGCCTGTGTAAATTAGCCATAACCTGCGTGGCAAGGACAGAGTATGCCAAAGGGATCCAGCTGGCTAAGAAACAGGGTTTATACTAGGGATAGGAGAGAAGATAAAACATCCACACATCACTGCTGATCTGAGGTTGCTTGCAAAAAAATCCCAGAAGAACTCCTCCCAGTTTATATTCCTGGTCATAAGGTACCAAAATAGAAATAAAATTTGTAGTTGAACTATGTGTGACAACTCCCTTAAGAGACTGTCTTTCATGGCCAAGAAAGTAAAGGGGGAAAAGTAGAGCAATAAATGCATGTTCAGAGTTTAGCCTAATTTCACCTAATTTATTTTCTGAGGAGTCAGATCCCAATGCCCTTTAACACTACAGTTTGCTGTGGCTTGAGCTGCAGATGAGACCTGAAGAGTATATTTGCTGTAACCAGCCTCAAAAATTATTTTTGCATACTCTTAAGCACGAAATGAACCATTTTGAATTGACGTATTACGGGCAGTAGCAGGGTGAAGTGTTGGCTGCTCACTTCCCTGCAACAATATAGAGTTTGTTTTCTGCTTTTCTTCCTGATACAAGCTTCCAAACTCTCCTAACCTTCAGTGACGAGTACCTTGCTTTAAATTTTGTTCCTCTCTCTCTCTATTATGCTCTGCAGTCTTGGTTGGAAGCCTTTTATATGGTTTAAAGGCTTCTGACTTTATGAAATGAGACCCTGCACTTGAGTGAAGTTAATGAGAAACAAAGAGGCAGGTGGGGAATGGCTCTATCAGCTGCTGTGGGGATAGAGCCACAGGAGGTGTCCGGCATCCCAGCGGGGTGGAGGCCAGCAGGGGAACAGCAGCAGTGTCTAATTCAACCTGCTGGGGGGATTACAGCCAGCCAAGGCACAGACTCTGACCCCTGCCTCTCTTCAAGCTTTCAGCATCAGAATTGAAATGTGCTTCATGATGCTGGGCTGGGGACTGTGCCTTGGGTCTGTGCTTCAGAGCAGGGATATTCCCCCCTTATGTTTTTGCTGAGCAGATCGTACAGCCCACACCAATTCATTCTGTGTCACTGCCTTTCCCCTTCAGCACAAGCACTGCCTTTCCCTCATGCCTCTTTCCCCCAGGCTGTTGTGGGCTATTTCTGTGCACTGTTAGGTGCTTTCTCTGTCCACCCTCCAAACCACACATGCTGCAAAGTGGATGAAATGTCATTTTTCTGGCATGATCTTTAAAAAATACAGTGGGATAATGCCAACAGAATGGCCTTTTCCTAGGCAGATAGGAGAGACAGCGCAATGTAAGCATCAGGAATTCCACACTGACAACAGCTAATGGCATTTCCTGAGAGAAATTTTTCAGAGAAAGGGATGGCAGTTCAAATCTCCACTGAATGGTTTTTTTGGAGACTTGTGCCACTTTAGTGTCACTCATTTTAGTGACCCTGCATGTGAGAGTACCTACTTCGTCTGCACCCCTTGATAAAAGAGAAGAACACCAGGATGCTAAAGAGTCCCTCGGCTGCACTGGTGACTTTTTGCCTCACTTCTCTCACAGGCAGCAGCACCTACAGCAGGATAGGAGGTCTCTCCTTGCTGTGGCAGAGGCAGATCTTTCCCAACACCTAGCAGTATGAACAAGTGAGCTCCTGACTGTTTTTCAGTGGTAATGAAGTGGGGCCCTGTGCAGCTGCACACTGAATTCTCTCAGTTCCCCGAGGCCAGCCTAGCAGTGTGGGAAATGCTTTGTTTGCATGCTGTTGACCATTCCCGCTTCCTTTTTCTCTTCCAGAGAGACGGTACTCCAGATCCCGTCCTAAGGCCCTGACCCCGCTGACAGAGCAGGAGGGTGAGGCTTACCTGGAGAAATGTGGAAGCATCCGTCGCCACACCGTTGCCAACGCTCACTCGGACATCCAGCTCCTGGCCATGGCCTCCATGATGCACACGGGAATGGTCACGGAGGAATCGGACACTTCTGACAAATGCCTCCTGCTGCAGCCCAGCTGCTTCAGCCACAGGCAGTGCTCCAGTGAGCCCAGCATTGCCGACGGCCCGGAGGGAGTCGTGGCAGCAGCCAGCAGGCAGGACCCTGCCGAGCTGAACTGCACCTCTGTCAGCTAGGAGGAGTCTGGCTGAGGAGAACTGTATGCACTAAGCTGGACAAAGTGGTGTGTCATCCCTGCTGGGGAAAAAAGAAAAAAATATGAATTTTGCTCACGTCATTGAAATGGCCTGGAGGGTTCTTATGGCTGAGAATGCTCTCTAGATATGTTCTTTTACCAGTCTGGGATCATTGTTGATGGAGGTACCAGGCTGCTCCCAAATGACCACTGAAGGCTGCAAAGGTTTTGCTGTTGAACAGCACAGTCTGCCTTCTGTAAGCTTTCTCCCTCTACTAGTATAAACCTTCTGGCATCAGGTTTCCTTCTTTTTCTTTGGTATGATACAAACTGAGTTCTCTCTGCTTTTCTCCATCTTTTCCAGTTGTGCTTCTCCTTTGCTCTTTGTCCCTGCAGTGGAGACCTTTGTGCTCAATGTTCTCTTTGCTTCTGGTGCTAGCGTGGTGAATGCTGAGCACTGCATTTCTCTTTTAAAGTTGAACTCAGGGATGAAACCATTTGCATCCTGCAGAAAGATCTGCTGAGGTGGCTTGTGAGAGAAGGAGATCCTTCACTTTGCTTCCCGTGGGCATGGATGAAAAGTCCAAATCAGAATAAATCAGACTTACTTTTTTCCCATACCTGAAGAGAACTGAGTATATGTGGAGTCTGAGCTGAGCACATCATATGTACTTTATTTGGTTCCAGTCATATCATATACCATATATTTGGTATAAACTGGGTGCAAAGGTTGGCTGGAGTGTGTAAATTGGGTGCAAAATACAATACTGAGCATCCTGGCATTTGGCATCAATTTGCTCTCAAAATTTCAGTGGTGATAGGGCTAGGATGAAAGAGAGAATCAAATGGGAAGGAGATGCTGCACTTGTATGGGAGATGTAAAGGTGCTTCTCAGCACTGGGCTGTCGTGACTTCAGACTAGGAGGTGATGATTAGGATTTCATCCTGGGCCTACCCTGGTACTTTTAGTGCTTGCAGATTTTGTGAGACTGAAGATAATCTGTGGGGTGTGGAAAGGAGTCCTGTCTCAGTGTATTCATGAAGTGCTCCTGACCTCCAGTGGTATCTGACTCAGTGCAGTATTGCTTTTAAGATAAAGTGAGGGCTCTTTGCAGTCTTTGGTTTTGTTTTTTTGTGAAGATTAGGAGCGGGTCCAGTTTGCAGGTGTCTGTGTCAGGCACTGCAACCTGCAGTGTCTGCTTTGTAGCATCACTTGGTACTCCAATGCTGCTTCTATGGGAACAGATCCAATCTGTTTGAGCTGTCCCCTGGGATACTCTGCTGATGTCTTGCTAAATAGATTTGCAAGTGTAATTATAGGCTTAGAGGTGAACTGAAATGCTGCCTTAAATGTCAAATCCCATTAAAAATATGGGCAACTACCACTTGAATCTACTCCTGGTGGTACTGACTGTAAATAAATATGTCTTGACAAGGAAACAGAAGGTTAGGATGAGCCTTCAGGATGGTTTTTTGCATGCTGTGACATTAACTGCAGAATTTGCCCTGCTTCTGTTGGGCATTAAACATCTTCTGCTCCACTGATGGTACTGAAGGTACAGCTCTGGCCTGCCAGGATTTGGCCTTTGTAGCACATGGAACAAAAGGAAAGCAGACTATTATTTGGCAACAAAGCATCAGAAATACCAGCTATGAGCACAAGCCACGCTGCCTTGATAAACGAGGGTGTTGCTTTGTCTACTGTGGTTTGCAAATGTTGAAAGAGATACTTCGAAGAGCCTCCTTTTCTCTGCTCTTGGCCTTTTGGGAAGGGCCAGGTGTTTAGATCACCAGCCGTGCTTTGCACGTCAAGGAACAGAGATCCAGTTGTGCTGGCTGCCTCCTCCTCCTCAGAGCATCCACAGTCCAGCAGAGGCCAGGAAGATGTGCCTTTAAGCAGCGTTCCCTTCAGATGGATTACAGGATAAATTGCTCTCCTGTTCATAAATTGGACTGACTGACTAGGCCACCTTACTGTTGTCAGCCCCAGGGCAGCCATGGGTTGTGGTGGAGCTGCAGAATCTCTGTGGTGGCAGCTGAGCCATGCTGGTCTCACCTTGGCACAGTCCCTCCAGTGTGGGGCAGATGATGGTGTCCTGCTCACAGTAAATTTCTTTGGCCCCTTGCTGTGATTTAAAGCCTTCTCTTAGTCACACTGAGGTGTGTGGGGAGGTGGTCACCCAGCAGCATTTCAGTTCACTCTTTTGAATGCTTTTCTTCTTTCTGTTCCTCCTGTAACCCATTTGCCTTCTGTAAATACCCAAACCATTTCGGTTAGAGGGCAGCACCCTCTTTTATGGTGAAAACTAGAATGATTTATTTATTTTCTGACATATTCTTCGATCATCTCTAGGGCTAATAGGAATTAGTCCTGGTTTTAACTTGAATTTCTTTTGTTTTACACATACGTATGGTTTTAATTGTTTTGGTTTTGTATCTGTTACTTTGCAAAAATTTGCACCAACTCCTCTGAATCATGCACTTCTCCCATTGTTTTGTTTTTAAGAATTAAAGCTGGTGGCTTTACTTTGTAAAGCGAAGTAAACACAACTTGTTCTGTAAACCACAGCGAGTGTCTGGCCGTGACCACCACATTTACAGCCACGTGAGATTGCACAAGCCTCTGCAAGTGCATTTCTTTTACAGGCTGGGTAAACCTGAAGGTAGCTGGAAAGCTGTGCCATGGTGGCAGTGTGAGGCTGGCCTGGAAGGGCCCTGGGAGCAGTTCTGAGGGGCAGTGCTGAGTGGCTGCTCTCTGCTGAGGAAGCTTCCAGTCCCCTGGAAGCAGAGACTGTCCCTGTGCCAGAGCTGCAGCGTGAGAAACGCTTGCATTTTGGATACAGGGATCTGGTTTGGGGTTGCACTGTGTTGCTCACCCTGTCACACAGCTGTGACAGGGCCACAGGGTGGTTCTTTTCTACTCTCATGGTTACCAACTTGAGAAAACCTTCTGGAGGAGCTGTCAGAATGGAAGAAGAAATTTCTCTCACCACCTCCTCAAGTCTGTTACCTTTCACTTCAGTAATGCCCTAGACTGAGTCACTTCTCATCACACTGAATCTGTCTTCTCTTTGTACCCTTCTTAAGGTAAGTGATTTATTCTGTGTCCATGCAATTCTGTTGTAAACTTATTGAGGGGGCTTCAGCAGAAAGCTATTCTTACTACCAGTGGCCTTTTTCCTGATATTCCCCATAGCCAAGCACATTTTTATTGCCAGAAAGCAGAGCCACAGCTGGCCCTGGTCTGGTGGGCAGCAACTTGGTTTATTTTATTTTTTTTTTCAATCAGAAGACTTGCAGTAGATCTTGCTGCTGATGGCAGCAGCGTGAACACTGCAGGGTTTGGATTCCCCTTTTTTATAGGTCCAAATGGCAATGGGTTCACCGGGAAGGAATGGCCTTTTGGCACTTGCCACTGAATCAGCAGATGGAAAATATTTGGCTCTTAGAGGCAGCCTGTGAGTCCCAGAGAGGAGAAACTGCAGGTCTAGTGAGAGACAAATTGTGGTATTTATGGTGTGCTTACTTCCGTGAACTCCTTAATTCTGCTGTAGACTCAGAGTAGGGAACTTCCCTAACTGGATTCCCTGTTCCTTCCCAGCCTAGCTCCTTCCCTATGCCAGCAGCAGGACTCCTGGGCCTGGCAGAGTGCACCTTCCTTGCCCTGAAGGAAAGGTGTGCGTTAGACAAAGCCACCAAATGGGTGTCGAAGCTCCTGAAAGGGACCAGGCTGGCTGTGTTCCCTGGCTGCTCCTTCCCCACCTGGGACAGGTCTGCACAGAGCCAGCACCGCTTCCCACTCAGGAAAGCAGGTGAGCAGGCAAGACCCACTCTGGCACGGATTCCCAGCAGTGCCCAGGGTGTTCCCTAGGGGTATGTGAGCTGGAAATTCAGCCCACAGTCAACATTCTCTGTAGGAAAGTCACAGTAAATTTTCCTGTTAGTTAAAAGTGTGAAAAGCAGGGTGTTTGGTATTTCCCTGAGCAAAGAGGAGGTATTTAGTCATCCTGTTCTTATTTCAAATATAGAAGGTGGATCTGGCAGGACAGCAGAAGGTTAAATGAGATATTCTTGCTTGTCCACCCATTTGGAGAATGCTTTCTCTTCCCTTTGCTATCCCAACAGCTCCAGGTAAGGGCACCAAGCACTCAGCTGCATAAACAAAAGCTTTAAAACAGAGGTAGCAGCTTTCGAAGCAACTTAGCAGCAAAGGTACAGCTTATTCTCATCACTGTGGTGCTCAAAACTGCATGCTGTAAAATAGCTGCCACTTGCCACCTGAGAATTGGCTGCCCTTTGTTCATTACTTGCATCTGAAGATACCCTTGTTAGTTACATCCAAACATTATTTCCACCTGGGAGAGCTGTATAATTGCTCTGCCAGTTTGCATTTCTCCTATGTGTAAGTTCATCCCTTCCAGGGGGGCTAATCCTGCTCCAAGCACTTCTCCAGGTCTTGTGAAAGCTGTCCTAAGTGCACAAGGAGTGGCAGCGCAGATGTTTCAGTAGTTTGGGTGCATTTCTCCAAGTGATGAAAAGAAGTGACAACTCCAGTGCATAAGTAAGTGAACTGAAAATTGCCATTATTTATCAATAGCTGCTTTCTATGCATGGCCAACACACTCTTGGGGCCACAAATATGGGCTTGTGTGTAGGAGACTCACCTGTATGGGAGAGGGCAGTGAAGAAGAGATATATGAAGGTAAAGGAAATAGCTTACTAGATTAATCTTCCCCTGAATAATTGGTATAACAGAAGGTAGCGGCTTAATTATAGTTTGATCACCAGACTGCAATGAGCAAAAGGAAAGTAAACTCCTTAGACAAAAAGACAGTGGCTTGAAGGGTCCCACCTACCCTAAACTCCTACCATAGCACGGAGCAGATTTTCAGTAGCTGTGTATTGCAAGAGTATTCATGAAGTTGCTGATGAAGTGTCTCTCATTTGGCTTCAAAGCTAATTCCCACTTATGCCAAGGAGTTCGTAATTCTTGTGGAATAACTATTATAGACTGTGCAGTAACAACCTCTGCTACATTGGAAAATAGATTGGAGTCAGAGAATCATTCTTTCTGACCTTGAAATTTATGAAGACAGCTGCATTGGCTCACACATCAGAGTTTTCTGTGGTTGCTAAAATAACTGAATTTTTTTTTTTTTAAAACCTGAAAGAGTGAGTTCTGTCTGAATAGCTCGGGCTTCTCAAAGAGCAGACAGACCAGTTACAAGACACTCGGTTCAAGTCACTACTGCAACATGACTACCTAGAAAGTGACAGAATTTATTTATATTAAGTGTCAGTAAGAAACCACAGACTGTGTGCCATAAATCACCTGCCCTGCAGGCCTCTGAGACTGATTTATACCCATCACTGGTAAGCCAGTCCTCTTTTTCACTGTGGGTTTTTTAGTCCTCTTCACACTAAATGCTTATTGACTAACATATCAATGGTGGTTGGAGTAGGAACTTGTTCACCCTTGTCCCCTGTATATCTGTCTCATGGCGTCACTATGACAAGTGGTAAACCTGTCTTTCTTCGGGCACATCTCGGACCAATGGATTGTGTGTTTGCTGTGTGGTTGGATAGAAGAGATGAGAGGGTGGGAGAGGCTGTTCTGCAGGAGGGAACTGACAGTACGCATGAAAAGTGGTAAGTGGTAAACGCACTACATCTACGTCTACAAAAAACACCCTGCTCTAATAATTTCTTTTTTCTTGGTGGGAATAGGAGAGGAGTTCTGATGTGCATTTTGGGACTTTGAATCTCAGAGATTCAGAACCACTGTCCATTACAAGTTTGAGTGAGTGTGCGTGCAGAGGATTTCTTGTGATTTTTGCCCATCCTGTTGTTTTTTCAGAAGACAGTGGTGGATGGCGATTACAAGCATCACTGCATTTGGTAGTGCAGATAGAGCTCCTCTGAGCTCCTCCTTTCAGCCTGTCACTGAATGTCATTAGTCTCTCTTCCCTGATAGCCCTGCGGCAAACTGGAGACGTGCTGCCCACAGTCCTGGTTAAATTCAGTGGCTCATCCCCAACAGCACTGTGTTAAGGAACCTTTCCTGTCTGACCATCCAGCAGCTGCTCTGGCAGTCACAATCCCACCCCCTGAGCTGTGGGATACCCAGGACTGAGCGGGTAAGGAAACCCTGTCTGACTGTGTGAGTGTGGGGTGTGCAGGGAGCCAAGAGGGGCACCCATGGGTCACTGGAGCTGCCCGCTGTGAAGGGGCTTCAGTCCCAGCAGGGAAAGTCTGGGGTGGTGGGAGTGGGACTGACAGAGTGGCTCCTGGCTGGTCAGACAGGGAAGTTTCCTTAACAACTTGAAGGAGAAGTAGCTGCCACTATCTAGTCATTCCCCTGTCAAAGAGTGTCCCGCAGTCTTTAAGAAGTCCTGCTCTTTGAAATCAAAGTAAATGCTGCAGTAAATGAGACCTGAAAGCATTTGCCACGAGTCTCCTCCTACCTTATTGAAATGTATGAGCTGGTGTGAACAGGACACCCATGCTTGTCAGGCAAACAAACAAAAAAACCCATTTTCAAAAGCTTATTTCTTTGGCTTTACCCAGTGCTTAATCTAATCCACTGTTTGTCTGCATCAGCATAGCTGTCCTCCTTTGCCTGGGGTTTACAGTGTGGAGAGGAAATTGTTCAAGATCTGGACCTCTCTCATCTTTTTTCTTTTTTTCCTGACTAATTGTCGTGGTTAGCTGATTGACTCGCAGAGCCGGTGATGCCTTCAGAGGGCAGCAGCAGCCTCTCTCCACCCCTCCTCTGGCTTGGCAGTGCTTACAAAGACTCAGCTCTATATGAAATAGTGAGAATCCGTTCAGCAGCAGACACTGCTGTTTGTAGGGGCTGTGGAGAGACCAGCGGAGAAGAATTAGGCCTTTGAGGGAGTGACTATTTGCTTTGCAGATGTGTTCTTCCTACATTGCTTGTTTGGGGTTGCCATTATTGGGGGAGCCTCCAATGGGCGCTTTTGAGAGTCTTAGAGGAAAGCAAACTTGTCCCTGTCTCTTACCCTGCAAGCCTGCCCTCCCTTCCCCTGGCTCTGCCTGCGACAGTGGCACCCCTCGCCTCCGTACACGCTGTGTGCACTGGGGTGCTGTGGGGCCTCTGGCTCGGGCTGTACCGGGTGTTCCTGCAGAAATTGGGGGTTTGGGAGGAGGAGAGCAGAACCCATGGGCCAAAAAACCCTGAAAGTCTTTCTTGCAGTGAGGGGTCCAAAACTGAACACAGGATTAGAGATGCAGCTCAAAGGCACTATGAGGAAGTACAATTCCATGGGCTTACCCACACTTTTACCCTCCCTGATTTTGGTAAGGAGTTGTGACGGTGTTGGATGCAATGTTCTGGCTCAAAAACCTGGGGACAGTGGGACTGTACTGGGGCTATTTTCATTAGTTTATTTTTCTCATCTTTATATAAATACATGGTGTATTACACATGATCTATTTATAGTAGACATTACATTTGTATATATTTAATACAGTACACCAGTATTATACTACATTTAATAAATTAAAACGTCTTTTTAGGTATATACTTCTTTATTTTTGTATTGAGTTTGTTATCTTTATAATTACTTTACTTATCTGAGACTATTACAACTGGACTGAGAATATATAGGAATCAGAAATAGGCAGAAGTTAAAATACGGCTCCTTTGCATTCACACCCTGGTTTCCATGGCTGTCTGAAAGCAGTGTACAAGGAACCAAGAAATCCACTGTGGCCGTTCATCGCTGTCCTGGGTGTTTGGTGGTCTGACCTTCCTTCTCCCAACAGCACTGACTTGCCTTTCAGGATCATTATGTTTCTACCCATATAAAGTCTAAATCCCTTCCATTCCCAGAGGATCCAAAAGCACGCACTGTACAGAGCACCGAGATGAATTTAAAATATTCGGTCCCTGCATTTTATCTGGAAGGATGAGTACAGGCACATGCAGGCATAAAGGACTTTTGCATGAAGAAACTCAAGCACAGGGAGTTGTTTCTAGGAGGTGAATCACACTGGAGGCACTTGCTTAGGCAAGTCTCAACTCCACACTGTGAAGTTTATCACACCTGGGTGTGATACTGAAACTAGGAACACTTGTATGTGTCACTTTTCCCTGGCAGTACCTTCGCTCCTTAACACCCTGTTAGCAAAGGCCAAGGTCATACCTGGCTGAAACTATTCCTTTATTACAGGCAGCAGCAGAAACAAAGTTAAATCTTGGAGAGAAACAAGTCCATGCATGCAGGAACACCAGAATGGAAATACAAATGCTAACTCAAGCATACTGTTGTAGGATTTAACAGGCCAAACTCCTGAACTTCACACCTTCACCTGACACCTACTGTGCGAGCATGCAGTGAGAGGAGCAGCTGCTGCTGAAGACAGAAGGGAAAACCAGCAAGTTACTAATGCTGGTCTGTAGCAGGAGTCAGGACTCTGCACACCAGGTGAGACAAAGTAAGGTTTGTGTTGTTGCCTTTTCTTTTTCTTTTATTTTTTTTCTCCAGCAACTCAATTATCAGTTGAGCTTCATGGAAATCACGTTCTGTCTGGAAGGGCTAAGAAACTGAAACCTCACATTTTTGGACAGTTTATCACAGGACTTTTAACAAGCCATCACTCCTGCTTCTAATCAGCTCAGAGAAGGGAGGAGGGTTTTTTTTCAAAATTGTCAGTACCCAACTGCTAAAACACTGCTCTGTTTATGCCTTGTTCTCCTCAGTTTTGGGTGGCATAAGTCTTGGAGAAAAGCCACCAGAAAACATGGCCTATACATGCATTCTGCCCCAGACCAGCCCCTGTCAGGTCAACCCTGCTGGTACGTCAGTGAGAAACTCTCAGCTGGGATCTTTGGGACCATGGGTAGACCAGGGCTTTTCCCATGCTTCATCAGCGGGTGCTTGGCTGCAAGAACAATCCCCAGCAGCGTGGCAGAGCAGCCAACTCCAGGAGGCAACAAAGAGCTGAGTGGAACAAAGGAGCAGCATGAAATCACTAAACTCAGGAACACTCAGGGGCTGCATGGCCTCAGAGATCAGTCAGAGCACAAACCAAAAGGAAAAGAAGGCTCATTGGCTGAGGCTGGGACTGCAGCTACTAAGGAAATTTTTTTCCTGTTGCACAATCTCCTCCTCACAGTTTCACGGATTTTCCTATTCCATCAGAGAGGAAAACCCCCAGCCAAACCGAGCCTTTCAGAACTGTGAAATGCAAGTGGTTGTTTCAGTGGAGCAAACAGGTTCAAAGAACATGATCACCAGAAGACCAGGCAGTGAAGCAGGGCCCCAGCATTTGAGCAGAAAGATTATCTTCACAATGCTGTAGCATTCAGCATGAAATAGCAAGGTAAATTCTTTTTTACAATTTTTTTTTTTGAAACAGAAAATTGCTGTCATTTAGAGGGGTTGAGAAATAGTGACAACAGTTCCACTTGGGATAAATCACGAGTGAGGAGGGACTCAAGATCTGACCACTACTACAGAATCTTTCTGCTTCTGTGCAGACAAGAGGAAATGAGAGAAAGAGAGGACAGGAGGAACAAGGACAGTTCTGGCTGGGGAGGTTGGGGGGTTGGCTTTTTTTATTGCTGTTGGGAACTGGAAAGAACTGCGGAACTAGTATGAACTCTTCACCCATTCTGAGCCCTGACAAGCTTAAAATAACTTAAGCACATATCTGCCTATGTGTTTAGAGATGTGTATTTATCAAAGTGGTTAAATTTAGTTGTAAAAAGCTTAAAACCAGTAGAGGAAAAAGACCTGAAGGTCACAGCTCCTGACATTTGGTACTTCAAGATCACTAAAACTGTCAGGTCCTGTAAGGGTGGTGATGGCACAAGGGTCAACTCAGTCCAGTGTGGTCAAGCTGCCCCTTCCAGATGGAATGGACAAAAGCTCAGTGGTGGCAATGATGAGGGTGAGACTGGTGCCAGTGAAGTGTTTCCTTTGGTAACTTTTTGTGCTAGCATAAAAATTTCCTATTTGAGTGGTATGAGGTTTTTCGTTTTTGAGTTTTTTTAACCCAAGATGAGTAACAGGCAGAATTCATCAGCCCTCTTACTCATTTCATCCAGACAGGCCTAGGTTGCTTCCTCACCATTTTTGGTCCATTCACATCCCCTTGTATTGCCTTGGATTTGCTGCATATGCCAATACCACACTCGACCCTTTTAGGGCTAATTCAGGAAGTTTTGTTGACTTCTGTAAATGCTGTCTTGGAACAGGTTAAATAGTCACAGCTCCTAAATGAGAGATGAGCAGAGAAGAGCTGAAGCCTAGCACTGTGTGTTCTCCAGCACAGTGTAGTAAGGAATGGCACAGGGAGTTTCTCTTTCTAGATGAACAGCTGAAGTGGTGGGCTTGTGCATTTTGGGGATGCGGAAGGCAGCAAAGCACCTGGTTTGGCACTAGTGAAGGATTTTAGCTGAAACAAACCTAGTCTTCTTGTGAAGTCACTGCAATGAACTGGTATTTGTCCAGGAAAATATCCAGTCAGAATATCCTGGTCCATATCTAGTTTAGCCATTTTTTTTTCAGAAATGTACAGGTCCATGTACATTTGTGTGTACATGGGTGTGAACTTGCTCCTATATTGCTGCTCTTCTGCTTCTGCACGTGGACTTTCCATTCCTGGGGCAGCTGCACATGCTGGCTTTTCCTGCTTTTAAAAAAGGGCATTATTACTCCATCTCATCAAAAGAAGATTTGAGTGCACTTAAAATATGGACCATTAAAAATGGATTAACACAACACATAACCAGTGTCTGAGCAGGCCTTCCTATCCATTACTCATGGAAGCTATTAGGATCCAACCTGGATGAAAGACAAAGTCATAATTAACTTGGTATTAACTGCACATTACTGCAGTACCACTAAATTTACTCAGAAGAATCTTAACGTTTTGAATATCCCTTCCTGCAGATGCTACTAAAAAACAGATCCAGGCTGAGATACATCAGAGATTGCAATAAAGCCTGCATTTCTCTTACTGACAGAGGAACTCCCTCTGGTTTCTGATCTGAGTATCCTGCAACAAAGCTTCAGCCCATAGCTGCTTTTGTGACAAATAAAACAAGCAAGCAGATGTGGCCAGAGAGGTGACAGCGTGCAGCTTTTTTGAGAGTTACATCTTAAATTACAGGATGATTATGAGAACCCTTAGTTTGTTATCTATTACATGAACTGTATCTTCTAGTAATGAATAAAACTATCAATACTCTTTATAAAGGCCAGAAGATTTTTTATCTTGAAATACAGTCTTTGCCTTCTTGGTGCTCTATGGTACCAGCCACCTCTGAAACCCACAAAACAGAGAAACTACCCCAGCAGTCCTATATCAGTTAATATTTTTGAATAGCCCTCCATATGAATAAAGATGCAACATGCAGTGCACAGTTTAATTAGTTTATTTTTAAAGTTCTGTCAGAAATATAGCTGTGCATTAATTACAAAATATATTAAACTATCACTCAATACATCCAAGGGAACAGGAGCACTTTAATTTTGTTCAAATGCAAACCAATACAAACCTTTAACATTGACACAGAATAATCTTTTGCATCCATCATCAATGTATTTGGTCTCCTGCCATCTCTAAATAAGAATAGAAAGGTGTCAAATAGAACAGAAATCAGGTCATCCTGATTTCATTTAATTAGCAAATTTAATCCCTTGACAGCAAACATGACCAGACCTATCATGAGACTGCTTAACAAACAACTCTATACATCTCACATTATCTGAGCTCCCACATATACATTACATACCAACGTTTTTAGCAAAATAATTTTCCCTGCCCCGCAGGGGAAGACATTCAGAGGCAAAGAGATAACACGTTCATAATATATTATAATTGGAAAATTTGTGCCATAGCAGCTTTGCAAATACACATACTAAGAGTTGGTGACTTAAAACGTTAACAGAAATTTGGAAGATAAAAGAAGTTAAGCCACTTTATAAACCACTTGAGATCTAGCAATGCTGAAAAGCATTAAGTTACAGAACTAAACCCCACTGCTGAACGAGTTGTACGGGACATGGGTTAAATCCCCATATTTCTTTGTATTTGTTTTAGAGACAACTCTCTATGCTGCAGACCCTTCTCCTTCCATGTAAGTAGTTCTAGCAATTACACCTCAATCCACCATGGTAAAACAAGTTCTCAAAAGAAGAGGTTTGGAGAAAGGGGAAAGAGGAAAATTGAACAAGTACATGAGTAAATATTTCGTTAACATTTCTAATCCTTTCATGACAGTAAGATTTAGCTCTGACAGTCTCTCATGTAATACTCTGACATTACAGTAATTTGACATCAGTCAGCATTCTAGTTGGTAATATAAAAATACAAAACCAGTAGAATAGCAGCAGTGAATAAAGCATCCATATTACCATGGCCAATACAGCATTATACATGCAGTAGCCTTCTATTCCCTATTGGCTTGTGCTATTGTACAATTTTAACCTGAATCATTTAAACCCTGCCACCAAAGGGAGTCTCCTCCTCAGATGCCGAAGTACATCAGATGTAGCAGGTAAGGTTCAAAGCAAGAATTCCATTCAGAATGCAAATCTTCAAAAGCAAAGAAAGTGTTACTGCATTTAGTGGGTCTTGGGTATAAATGATTTGAACAGAGAATAAGGACATTCTTCTTACTGCTAGGGTTGAGAAAGGACCTGGAGCAGGAACAATCTCTCAAATGACAAGTGTTTCTTCTGACTGCTTCTCCTTTCTGCCCCCAAAAAACAAGAAGGGCAACAGAAGAGAATGGCAGTTTTTGAGCATCCTGAAAAAAACATGGAGAGGTAACACAGCCTGAAAATGGAGAACTCGTGTACAGTGCCTTCTGTGTAGAGTGGCTCTGTGCACTGCCATGGACATCGACAGCTCTTGGGTAAGAATGGCTGAACTACTGGGAGTGCTACTGAAGACACTCCAGAACAATGCAGCTGATAGGATGAGGCTATTCATTTTAAAATCTACTTTGGTTTTAAAGCTATCTTTCCCTATTTTGATTAATATATGCTCACCTGTCCCCTAATGACAGAGAATACACTAAAGTCATCAGCAACTAACTGCATTTACCATTAGCCAGGAAGTTCATGTTTCAAACTAATGTTTCCATTGACCACAATCCCTCTTCCATCTAATAGGTTCTACTTGCAGAAGAAATTTTACTCATCTGGATATGATGAACAAAGTGGTAGGTTGCGTCCTGGAACTTTCACCTCTCACGCAGGCAGGCAGAGTATCCTCCCAAGCCACTGAAGTATAGCAGTCTTTCTTTAGTCTGTATATATTAAGCAATGTGCCCTTTCCCCACTGGTATTGCTTTGATGAGGCCACGTTGTTGGAACACTCTTCAGTATCTCTTAAGCTGCAGTGTCTCACGTCTTCAGGTTGTTTCACTAGCTTGGATAAATAGTACACATAAGCTCATGCATCGCTTAGTTCTTTCTTCAGTATGGGAATGTGTACTTAGGTTATGGGGTGAACAAAACATTTTTCTTCCCTCCTTTTAAAAACAGAATTCAGAACTCTATCAGCACCATGATAAATTAAAATTTTTAGCACCAGTGAACTTGAACTATTCAGCTTTGACTGGTCAAAACTAACATTTACATGGCATACAATCAGTCAGTACAGAAAACAGTAATACACATAGCATTAGGAACCTCATGAATCCTTGACACAGTGAATCTAGTGTTTGATAAATGAGTAACTATGGAAGCCAGATTTTCTTCTTAAAAGCAAACAGGATTACACTTTTTCCTCACACTGCTGAATTAACAGGCTTTCCTTATCGTCCAAATTGCGGAGTTGGCCCAGCTCCTATTGTCTAAAGGGACAGGAAATACTCACAGCAGTTGGACGCTGATATGGCCAGCAGCCCACGGAGAATTCATAGGGGATGACATGGGTTGTACATCACCCACAAATCCAAGAGATCACTTCAACAGATGCAGGTCACAAGTTTGGCTTTGGTACAAATTCAGTTTTCAACAACAGTAAAACAAATTCTGCATCACCCTCTCTGGTGCATCCCTTTGCTCGTGTCCACACAACCTGAAACATGTCCAGCACTAGGAGATCCCGCCAGCACAAAGGGATTTCATTCAAATGCTAAACTTTTATATCTCTTGATGATTGTGGTTGACGTTCTGGGCCTAGAGCACACACTTACAGAAAGATTTATCAAAATAAAGAAAATTAGGGAGGCACTTTCAGACCACATTACAAGTATTTCTTCAGTGAATGCAGCTCATAGTCATTTAGCCTTCTCCACAACACTACCTCAGTCTTTTGGAAATACCAGCATCAACTGTGCATCAACTCTACATCAACACACAACTTCCTGAAGGAGGAAAGGGTCAAAGCATACCTGAACCCTTGGTGACATGAACAAGTCTTAACCCTAACTTCAAACTTCAAGAGACACATAGCCAATGTAAAATTCTAGATAAGTCAATATAGAAACTCTCTCAACTTTCCCAAGCTCTGTGAAAAAACAAATGAAAAAATCCCTCATCTTTATTAATTTTGCTACTTCCTTGTAACAGCATCTATTCCAAGGCACTGAGGTGAAGACTTACAGGTCCTATTTGATATGACTGTGAAGTTTTCCCAAACTGAGATGCACGGGTTCTGCAATAGGATTTTCCTGTAGGCAGTTAAGTTTCGATTAATACTTCATTTAGTTAGCTTGCCACAGAAGTAGCTTATTATTTTAAGAGAGAACCTTACCAAATATTTAAACATATGACCTCATACAGAAAAAAATATACTAGCAACAGCAAAGTTCCGTTCAGGTGAAGATCAACTATGTTGGCAACTATGATCTTTTACAAACACAGCCTTTGTGGACAATGAAGCACTTTTGTGATCTGTGTGGAACAACATGAGTAAGGCTCCATTCCCCTGGTTAAGACTTACAGGCTACATGGCTCCATCAGTACTGCGGGCCTGGAACCCTTCTCTGCGGACACTGTTCAAGTCCAGGCGCGTTAGAACCTCGCAGCGCACCAGGAGCGTGTCATCCTTGATGAAGGTTCTCTGTTTCAAGTTCTGCAGGTGCATGAAAGTCACATAACCAAAACCTTTTGGATTGCGGTGAATTGTCGGTCTCTGGAAGGCCAATAGCTCTGGCTTGGCTTCCATCACCTCCTCATGGTTCTGCCTTTCCGGCCCTTCTGATTGATCCAAAATAGAAAGTCGTATGGTGCCTTGGAAAGGCCAGGGCAGGTGGCTGTCATATTCCCCTTGCATAGTGTGGACAAACAGAGAGATAAAATTAGCGCAGCGCTGAGCATTTGGTAACTGGATATGCAGGCGCAAGCACAACTTGTAGCCAGGCTTCCCTGTATAGAAGCCAGGACTGTGCATCACTACAGGTCTCTCTTCTTCCTGGGCTTTCTGCAGTCCACTGAAGTTCTCAATCTTCCAGATATAAATACCATTACATTGCTGTGCCTCCATTTCAGTAATCTTTCCCTCCAAGTTTCGGATAGTACGTTTGAGTTCTGCCATGTGAGTGTTCTGAGTCTCCATTTTAGCAATGAGTTCCCTGATCTGGTGATCTTGTCTTACCAGACGACCTTCCAACTGCTGAATAGTTTCCTTGAAATTTTCAACTTCTGGATTGCAGTCATATGCAGCATGTGACACATGTGAGAAGAGGGCAGGATCAAAGGGCAGGCCATTGATGAAGGGTACAGGATTTGCAGCAGTGACACTAATGTTCTGAAAACTCTGAGCCATCATTCTCATGTGAACCTGAGTGAACTCTTGCATATGTCGTGCCAGTTCATTCCTTTGCATCTAGGATTTAAGAGATATGGCATTAGGAACACAGCAAACATCTGCAATCACATTTTAAATGTGGCTCTGAAGAAAATCAAACAAGTAGTTGCTTTTGTCATATAAGAAAAACTGCAGTGTGAATCAAGGACAAGGTGTGACGATAGGACTTTACCAATGGAGAGCTCCGAATTTAAGATCACTGTTAGGAAAAATGAAAAAAGAAGTTTAAATACCAGTGGGCAAAACGCAGAATCTTTTAGGTTGGAAAAGACCTTTAAGATCTTTGTGTCTTTGCCCTGATGTTGATACAGCTGGGGTTCAACAAAAGTGTATATATGAGGTGGTTTCAGCATAGAACTGTTAACCTGGGAACTTAAGACAGAACTGACATAAATGACTGCAATATACATCAGATATGTACGTTATTGTTTTTGTCCCAAAGGCTTGGGACTTTGGGATGTCACAAAAATATTCTTGTTAGAATATTTATCATTAGTAATAGCATATTGTATTGTTGCATAATTTTATGTGATGTTTAATAAGGGAGCCTTTGATTGTATTTTTACAGAAGCTGCAGCATCTCCAGGAAAACAACAAAATTTAAATTCTCCGGAAGAAACTGAGAACAACTTCTTATCAAAGGCCAAGACCTGCACTTCAAATGGAGGCAATTTTGAGTAAAAGACAGCAAGTATTTCAGCAGTACACACAATGAGAAACAGGAACAGTATATTTCAAACTGTGCACCTGAAAGTAAAAACAAGATATGAAGAAATATGGAGTATTTTATACTAAAAACATTCTTGTCAAATATTCTGAAGGCAAGCACTGCGTGTATATTCAGGGTCACCTTCTTGTTAATGAGCATTCATGATAAAAAAATTCAGGTTTTGTAGGAGTGATAATTTCCCTACGAAACCATCATTAATTATGGTGTACACTTTCAGTAACACTGTCCAACTCAAAGACATGGTGAAAGACTGTAAGTGATAAATATATATTTAGAATTTTTTTCTGTGTTCTAAATCAGCATTGTACTCCTTTCATTGATTAGCTAAAATGCTCCATAGTACCAAATGGTGTATGAAAACTGATGTGGAAATGAAGGGGAAAGACCCATTTTTACAAAGAGATATTAAAAAACTAGAAATAAGAGTATCTAGATTAATAATTCTAGAATTTATTGAAATTGATTTTCTTTATGGAACTCTAGGACTCATAAGTGTATTTGGCCACAGCTTTGGAAGAAATGCTAGAAGCTACTTTATGAAAGCTGAGAAAACATGAAATAATAAAAGCAAGGTTATCAAGCACATTGTTCACAGAGCTTTTTAAATTTGAAAAGGCAATTCTGAAATGCAATCTATCAACATGTAGGTTTCAGAATTAAGATACCTCAAAACAAAAAATCCACAACCACAAATCACTGAGGATTTTGGGCTGGTGAATGAGACAAGAATAGGAAAACACATTAAAAAAAGCAACAGACAAAATCATGCAGAAGGTCTGTAATTCATGGTTCTGAAAAATGGCTTACCTTTTCAGGACACCCAAAGGCACTGTAAAAACATGGTACTGGGGCAGTAGGGCAATCATTGTCATAATGGTTAGGCATCTAAAACAAATCAGATTTGATATTACTTCTTCATCAAGAGTATTCTCTTATCCAAAAAGAATACAGCTGGACGGATTCTGAACAGGTACCTGAAGTCAGATCAGTTTATACCTACATAAGTCCTTAAGGGAATATGGAAGTTTTGAACAAAAATGTTAGCTGATGATAAAAATGCTACATCCTACTTGTATGTACTGTAACAATTGATTGACTTTGTTCTTACGTTAGGCCTCAGAAAGCACTCAGGTTTCCTTGCTAGGCCAAACACCTTTTGTTTCTAGCCTATCCTCCAGCCAGATCATGTCCATTTCCTTCCCTTCTGAAGCACTACTTGCACATACTTATCGTGTCTTTCTTTATTATCATCTTCCTCAAAAAGCTCAAGTTACTTCAATTTTTCTCATGGTCCATGTTTTCCAGGTCCAGATCAGTCATCTCACTGCTCTGGATCCTCCCTATCCACCCTCCCTCAAAAGCATGACAACTTCAGCTGATGCCTTAGGAGCCCTAAAGAGAGCAAAGGATAGTTCTGTGTTTCACAGGCAGAATCCCCGTTTATATAACCCCAGGTGTTTGCCTTGTTTAAATATCATGATGAAGCACAACACAAGGCTAATACAGGCCAGATATTATTAAGAATGTTTAGCATTCTCTGTTCCCCACTTCTGCAGTTCATTATTCTACCTAACAGACCTTTTCCTTTGTCATTACTAAGCTCAATCCTGTTTTTCAGAGTGCAATTTTACAAGATCATTCTTTATTTTAACCAAGGCCATCAACACAGCTGCCATCCCAAATAAAATAAATCAACATTCATCATTTTCCTGCCAATAAAGTTATTATTGGATAGAAGAAATAATAATGGCTATTACAATAGTAATGGACAAGCAGAATTCCAGCCAGCATCTGCAGTTTGATAGTAAATTTACTTATAGCTACTTTCCAACAGTGACTTTACAAGTACAAATACTCTCCCTCTCTGCCCAAATCAAAGCCTCCTCTTGTAATGTCAGCCATAACCACTGGCAGTTGTTAGTATTTTTTAAGCTCCGTTCAAGATCAAAGACATGCAGCACGGCCCCTGTCAACAAGCAGTACAGCTGAACAATGTGATGTGCAGCCAAAATCCTACAGAGGTTTGCCAGACTGCAATTGCAAGCTGGAGCAGCATTTAAGGGACTATCACACCTGCACTGGACATTTTCAGAGAGAGGCAGGTAGCGATTTATCAGCTCGCAGACAAACTGTATCTCCAAGTTTAATTTCAGATTAAAGAAGCAATCTAAATATGAAACATCTGACTTGGAATAAACAGAGAAAAAGGGAGTCTCTTACCTGCTCTCTGATGAGCACCGTGTTGCAATATTCGCAAAATACATTGGCAAGTGGGCAGGTTTGGTCATGAAGCTTAGTGATCAAACAGAAAAAAGAAAGGGGAGAAAGCATCAATAAAGTTACTCAGTTTAACAGAGGGCTAATCACCCTTGATCAGACATTAGATTTTTATTTATATTCCAAATTCTGCATTTAGCTGTATGCAACTGTGAAACAAAGACAATCCCTTTACCCTGAACAGTATGTTTTCTATTAGTGTTTTTTCCTGGGCTTATACAAGAGATTCAAAAAGTTGCAGGTATTTTATTTCCTAAAACTCTCATGCTCCAAAGAAATCTGAATTTAACCAGAAGTTTCTAAAATTCACATTCAAAAGTACCGAACTATATGGAAGATATTTTTTTTGGTTTTTATTTGTATTGTTGGACTATATGAGGTACACTTGATTGACAATTCACAATATTAATATAATGACATTTAGTAGTCCTTGAGATAGAACATATTCATACAGAGGTAAAGAAATGGTAACAGCAAAAGGAAAGTATTATCCTCAGTACCATTGAAGTGAAAAATGCAGAGCCAGGAGAAGAATTCAGAAATTATCTTGGTCTTGTGTGGTAGCAGATATCCCCAAAAGATTTATCTCCTGATACATTCTCTCTCCCAGGCATAAACATTGCAAATGTAAATACTGGTTTTTGTATTGTATTGGCAGTAGATACTGGCCTGTCTGATGGTAAGGTCAGAAATCAATGGTTCTTACACAAGTCTTTTCAAACCACATGGTTCCCAGTAAGTTTGTATTTAAGGACAATCTCTCCCCAGCTTTTGCCTGTTCTAGTCTCATGTCCCGAGGTTGTAGCTTCTCAGCTGTGAAGTAGCACAAAGAGCTCTTCTAGACCAAAACCTTTCAGTTGTTTGGGGTTTTTTTTATTTTTTTAACTGCTATTCCCTTTCCAAGCAAACCCATGTGAATGCAGGTTGACAAACTGAGACTCCTGCTAAGTACCTCTTTATCTTCATAGGCCATAGACGTGGCACAGTTTGGGCAACACACTTGACGCCTCGGACACTCTTGGGTCATGTGCTCCTTCAGATGGTTCTTTGGGAAGGTTCCTTGGCATTGTGGGCATTCTACAGTGGAAAAATCACACTGCAGCTGGTGGTCCTGCAGAAGGGCAGAAGAGGGAGTTGATACTTCAAACAAGAACTATCATCTCATCCATTTTCAAGAGAAAGCACAGTGCAAGACAAACAAATCAAAATCTTTCCTTCATGCAAGGAAATCCTTCTACACTTATGCTGACTCTACCAACAGTCTGTTACTGTCCCATTACTAAGGTCAGGGTTTCACGTATTCAGAGCTTTAAGAAAGCTCTCAGTAAAAATTTAGTTTTATATTTATCCTTTTTTTTCAAAAAAATTATTTCAACTCATATATGTAGCTACTTCAAGAGACTATTAAACTGACTTTAAGAAACTTTTGTGAAGTACAGACATAGCTGACGTACTACGTCTGTACATGTGAAGTACAGACATAGCTGATCAAAAGACATGAATGATCCTCAACAGAAAGCTGCATTAGTACAATTGTCATGCACTATGATGTTCACTTGAGAATCATCTAACTACAATTAAACACTCATCAAAAAACAAATATGTGTAGCTATAGGCTTGAAAGAAAAATGCACTGAATCAGCATAAATGAGTACCAGCTATGACCATCCATTTAAGATATTTGGAATTTTTACTTCTCCATGAAAACAAGGTTCTGTATTTTCAAAACTAATTCTCACCTCTAAGTGCCTGAGCTCCATCTTCATACTGCAGCCCTTGTTGGGACATTTAACCATTAATGAAAGGATTTCCCGTTTGGCGAAGTTGTCAGGAAAAAGTTGATTTTCAAGCAGAATTTCATTGTCTACAGGACATTTGTGGCCTGCATCTCTACAATGCAAAAAGCAAAGAAAGATATTCCAATATTACCAACAGATTTCCAAGCCCTTAATTGAAAATATTTTTATATCAGCAAGGCATTAGTGGCCAAATAATAACACAGTAAGAAGATCTTTGAAAACAATGGTATTTATGTGGCAATGACAAGAAAATATGGAAAGTATTTCAGAAGAATTGAAAACACACAGTTTCACTGGAGATGGCATGACTGGGGTTGCAGCACTTTTCAAACTCAAACACATTTTATTTGTACAAATGCCATGTTAAGTACTCTGGAAACAAACTTGAGGAATATGTAATGACACTAAGAACTTACAGTCCTCTTTCTGTAAGTATTTCACACAGCTCAAACATCAAAGAATATTTCGCGTACTACTGTAAAACAATTCTTTAAACTTTCTTGGACCTCCTCTCATTTCTGTCTCATTTTATAAACAGCCAAGGTGATCACAACTGAGAAAAAAAGCAAAATTGTCTTTTTTTCCAGATTTACTTCATCTGTTTGGCATTACATCACACACTGCTCAGTTTGCTGGTTTTGTTATACAACCATTTGATCAGCTGGTCATCCTTCAATTTGATTATACAGCAAACAGGCTGAAAAACTCCAGACACAAAAATTATTAGTAACTATGAAAATCACACTGGAATTGGAACTGGGTGTTGCATCTGAAACCATTTTAACAGACTAGAAGTCAGTGCTAACTGGCAAAGGTTTGGAATCTGATGGAACGTGAATGCATGCAACCTGCACAAGACAACTAACAGCCTGTTCCAGTTCATCAGGTTCTGTCTACCTGCATTTATATACAAAAATCATTAGACATGGAGTAAAAACGGGGATCATCTCCATCAAATTTTCCATTATCAGCTCATTCTGAAGGCAGTAGGCTAACATATTGATTCACAATTAAGTAATGCACAATTAAGTTAAAGAGGCATGAGGGATCAAAGCTCCTGAGTGCTAATGGAAACGGCAATAAAATGGAAAAATACATGGGGCGGAAAAATGTCAGAGAGCACTTGTGGTGCAAGGATCAAAGGCCAGATCATTGTCACTGCCTGCAAGCACAAGGGGAAGTAGAACCTAGTGGGTTGTGGAGACCAGGAGGGAATTTATATTCTTTGTTGGAAAAGGAAATAACTGCTCAGCAACTCCATCAGCAACACTGCTAGAGGAAGTGGAGGTAAAGTTGTGACTTCAAAGAGAGGCAATGAACTTCCTTTCACAGCTTTTGCTTGCAGAGCAAGCTCACCATATGCCTGAGTCACACTCCTAAACAAGTGGAAGAAAGAAAACACTTAGCTTGCCTTGTTTCAGAGCTCCCTTGAGCTATGCTCAGTGTGATCTTCGTCACAAGCCAGAAATGTTCCCTCACTTCACAACCTACAGGAAATCAGTTTTCACAGGTATAACTTGGTTACAAAAACCCTGTTTAGTGGAGTACAGAGATAGCTCAGTAGGTCTGCTAATAACTCAGCAGCTTTATTTCTACAAAGAAAAGCCAATCATGAATAAGAGCAGCCAACAACAAATTAATTTGAAATACGGATTACCAAATCTCCAGTTTAAATAACTAGCAGATAAAGGGCAAAATAAGAATTAATTGCAATTTTCCAAAGTAGGAAAGTGTAGTAAGGAAAAAGCAATAACCCATTGTAGGATATTAAACAGGCTTCAAATACTATTTACAAGGATCAGGATTGTGCTTAAAACACTGTTTAGGTCCATCTACAGACAAAGATGTTGCTATGCATTTCCTGTGACAGAATTGAGTTTATGCCTCGGTTCTAACTTACATTACAGTGAAGGCTTTCCTATGCTGGAATTATTTATCACATTGCCCTCTGCCACTCACAACAATACCTGTGAAACAATGGCTGTCTGCTACAAAGTACAATGAATATTCCTATAACTTCCCTTGAGATTAAAATACGGGTATCAAGACTAAAGTCAGAATCATTTTGAAAGAAAAGCCTGCTCCGTGATTTTAACAAGTGAGCGGTTTAGCCAAGAAGCTGAGGCAGTTGGTGGAGACTTTAAATGCAGCCATGCCAGACGCTGGATGAACTGCCAGCACCCAAAGATTTCCCCGCTGCCCTTTGCTACCTCACAACTCTGCTTTTCCAATAAACAGAGGTTCTGATATTTGGCAAGCTTACTACAAACCCTAAGTCAGCTTTGCCCTAAGATATAGGAGAAGACTGGAGTGAAACTGAATTAGCTATGGCACCTGAAGTTAGTTCTTCTAAAATTTCCAATAATGTATTTTGTTGACAAGTAACGTTTGTAAACTCATTTGTAGTTACTTAGGTAGATAAGCTTCTCCTCTTCCATGACTTATAGCACTTCAAAGCACTTCAGACAGCTTTATTTAAAAAAAGCTGCCAAGACTTTCTGGGAGGCAAACATTTACTGTGATCAAATCTCATCTAATCATGTCCTTCACAGTGTAAGATCGAAGAGTCTAGTTTTTAAAAGGTTTTCAATTTTTTTTTTCTAGTTGCAGCCACAAGTTCTTCAACATGAACAACTACAATTGTTTGTGGAAGTACAAGAAGCAATTACTCAAAAAATGCTTGTCCATCCTTCATAATTTTAAATCCTTAATCTCTGTGTTCACTTGAGCTAAGGCAGTGCGGAAATGAGGAATAAAGAGAACCAATTTTTCCTGATCAAATGAAGGCTGTGACAATCACTTAGTGGAAAAAAACCAGTGCTTAGAGAATGTGAAATATCACTTTCCATTTTCATTTTAGTTCTGTAGAAGCTTCTCAATACCTCAATCAATCTGGTACTGTAGACAGTACATACTGCAAATCGATACTGTACTGGAGACAGTACATAATCCAAATCAATAGCTTGATCCATGGATACCAATTAAGCATGCAGTTCAGCCCTTCAGGGATTCTGAGAGGTCTGGCAATTCAAGCTGTCCTCCCTGCTTTCACAAGCATTCACTCAAACTGTCCTCCAAAGACAGAGTTCAGTGGGAAATGAGGGAAAACTTTTACTATCAACGAAACATCTGAAATATTACACTGATGATCTACAGTCTCGAAGGAAAAAATGCTTTCCACCTTGTTCAGTATTCACTGAAACACTCATCACTATCCATAGAAATGAAGTAATATACGGAAAGGGTATAAAAGAAGCAAAAGCTTCTGGTCATTGAAACTGTTTGCAGACCTAAAACTTCGAGCAGAGGAAATGTTCTGTTAATTTAAAAAGGAAGAGAAACCATTTCCCATGCCTGGGGTTTAAGAAGGAAGTTTCTCTACCTGTTCTGATCTTGGGTTCACCGCAGTTTCTCACTCAGTATTGCTGTAAATTCTAACCAATGACTGTAACTGTGCAGCTCACCAGCTGAAGCATAAAGATTAAAAAACAAGATCACCATAGCTCTTAAAGATCTGAAGGACTGGAAATGAGACACCTATTTTTGGTAATTTTGAGTCATATTCCCCTCAGTTTTCAACCTAGGAATTCTGTTGTCTTTGGTAAATAGACATTTCTAAAGCTCACTACATTTAAGTACTAATTTACCTTCAAAATTTATAGACATCATAATCCCATGAGAAGGTTTAAAGGTTTCTTTCTCACAGAAATCCTCAAGTTAAAGAAGAGTATAAAACTGCTACTGCCAACAAAGAGAGCAAGCTCATACAAAACAAGTAAAGGAATTCCAAAATTAAATGGCCTTTATCAGTACAACTGCCTTGTAATGCATACAATCATGCATGAAATTATGTACATTAACCTCATGAAAGACTTTGGGTTGGAATGTACAAAGCAAAGGCCAAAAAGTGAAGCCAGATCCTTGTGCCAAGGGAACTGGATTACAGTCAAAGCTGACAGTTTCAGGTTTGGGGTTTTTTGCCTTCTTCCAGGCACCTGGCTAACTTGAATACCATTGAGTGATGCAGTTGGGTAAAGCCTGATGTACTTTCCTCACAGAAATAGGAAGACAACAAACAAGGCAAGGGACTAAGGGAGCAGGGGATCTCATGGTATAGTTAGTGGAGAACTGAGTATCTCTCAGCAGGTTCTGCAGAATCAGTTCTCGGAGTGAACACTGGTGGTGTTCTGCATTTTCTGGATCCTTTTCTCAGAAATATTGATGGAACTGATGCTAACAAGAACTGTGCTGTAAATATACACAAATTTCTGCACTGGCTAGAAAGAATTTGATATTGTAAGTAGGGAACACAAAACTAAATTTGTCTTGTCATTCTCAGCTCCAACATTTCCCCTTCCTTGTTCCAAAAGGGATGCCATGACAAAATACAGGAGCATACGCTACAACAGCGACAGAATCACAGAATCATTCCGATGGAAAAGATCACTGAGTATAACCTTTGACTGATCACCACCTTGTCAACCAGAGCATGGCACTAAGTGCCACATTGAGTTGCTTCTTGAACACCACCAGGGATGGTGACTCCATCATGCCTCTGCACAGCCCATTCCAGTGCTTGACAACCCTTTCCATGGAGAAATTCTTCCTGAGAATTTATGTAGCAGAAACTACAGAGAAGCCCACAAAACACACAAAATACTGTATTCAGAGAACATCATTGCTGGCATACTATTCATTCTACAAATGATGGACAGCGAAGAAAAAGAAATGGAATAAAACTATGGACAAATGATAAGAAAAACCAATCAAGAAAGCACTGTCCATTTTGCATGCTAAATATAAATTCCAGGAAAAAACAGAGTAACAGTGAAGACAGTTTAATTATCTTTACAAAAAAGTGTGCAAAGTAAGGTTGAAAATGAGCCAATTCTACATATGAGTCACACAGAATTAAATATATAAATTCCTACCAAAGTGACATTTGAGCTAAGTGAGCAATTGCTAAGAGAAAAACTGGGTTTATGCTGAGAAGGAAAAATCCTACAGCATAATATCTATCAATGTAATCCAATACTAACTGATGACTTCATTCCAGGTTTAAGGGAAGTACTCTCTACAAGGTACTTTCTGCCCTTTCTTGCTCTTTCAATTTTTATAAGCTCAGCCTGCTCTTGCCTTCATATCTGATTTCCACTCCCTCATATGCCACCTGGTTTCCTCTCTCAATGCTTTGTTCAAGACTATTCCCTCATCACATTCTCTCTTCCAGCTCAACAAGGAAGCAGCTAATTGCAAGTGAAGAACTGAAAGCATGAATTGCCTTACCTGCACCAAAAAATCAGGTTGCCTGTAGTTTCCTGCAGTTATCAAGAGAAACAATCATAGGCAAAAGACAGGTTTTATAATCCTGGGCTGGAAATGGAATTTATTTGGGGGATTTGTCTACTTATTTTTTAAATTAATATTTGAAGTTTAATTAATTTTTTAGATTCATAACCTGGGTAAATTTGTAAAAATGGCAAAATATCTAAAGCTCATAAGACTTCCAAATTCGTGACATTCTGGCCATACATGGTGTTTATCAGAAAGCACTTTTAATGAATCTTAAATTTCCAGAGATCTATTAACACTCAATTAACTGGTAATGCATCTTGGACAGCTCTATTCAGTTTAGATTAACCTTAAACTACTCTGGTACATGAATTTCTTCTTAAAAGCAGCTTCCCCAAATGTTCCCTTACCTTATTGATTTGACAATGCAGCCTTTGCAGAAACGGTGGCCGCACGGGGTCTGCACTGCTTCCCGCAGAGCCATCAGACAGATCGGACACTCATATTTACTTTCCAGGGGCGGATCGAACTCCACGTCGTACCCCTGTGTTTCCTCTGTGAAAGAGCTGGGAGGGTTGCCGCTGCCGACGCTGGAGCTCTCCTCCTTGGCTGCCGCGCTGCAGGCGCTGGCCATGGTTGCGCAGCAGCCGCCGTCCACGTCTTGGGCCCCACAGCTGCTGTCACTGTGCAGCAAGCTCATGGCAGCTGATCGAGGGCTACACAGGAGTGTGCTGCAACAGGGCAAAAAGATGCATTAACTTAAAAGATTCCAAGACCCTCCCTTCCAGGCAAGAACAAAATTTATTTCTGACCAGGAACACTGGAACAGAGTTACAGATCTGGTTCTACTCAAAGTCACTGTTTCTGTTTTGTCCTGTCATCTTTTTTTACTTACCTTGTGATACGTAGGAAAGGACACTGCATGCTGTCAGCATAGTTCAAACACACATCCCCCTTTCTGTAATCTTTTTCATCTATCTAATTTCTGTAAAAAAGAGGAATCCTCTTTGTCCTTGCTATGTCTACTGAAGATGTTTCTTTATCCCTCCTGTATTACTTACTTCTAAGGCATTCAAATAGATTTTGCATGAAAAAACTGTTGTACAGAGTCAAGTTTTATTGGAGGGCAACAACTCAATTCCATATTTTCCTTTTAGTGTATATATGTTATTTAGCATTTTCTGTATAGAGCAAGTCTCCATATAGATTTCAAATCAACTTAGGTGCAGGACCACAAATAAAATATAAGTCCAAGTACCTAAACCAAGTGCTGTAAATGAAATTCAAATATACAGCACTGCTGATAACATTTCAGAACTGTCAGTAGGACTTTAAATTGAGTAAGAAGCTACACATGAGATAAGGTAGTGATTCTACAGCTCAAAAGCTATCTAAAAATTACTAGTACTCAAACAGAGCTCTTGCTCTCCTTTCCCTCTTCCAGGCTAGCTGGCAGGGTGGACAAGGGACATGATTGTAAGAACAGAAGATTAAGGTCGCCTATCCCTGAAGACTGGTGGACGGCATACTAAAACCTGCTTTTACAACACTCCCAAAGCAGAGTGAACTCATAGGTATGAAATAAAAAAGTTTTGGTATCCCCAAACAGATTGCTAGTGTTTCTACATGGGAAGAGAAAACCTTATAAAAAGGTCTTAACAACAAATACAAATTCTAAAGAGCAAGAAACCTGCCTCTTCCTTGAGTTTTTAATGGTTACAATCATTTTCTTAGAATCCTACTGTGGTTAGTTTTCTGTGAATAACATTTCTTTGAAAAACAGAGATTATCACCAGGTGCAAGGCAGCATGAGTAGTCTGAGGGTTATGGAGCCAGGCATGCAAAACAAGCCCAATAAGCCCAGATTTGATAATGTTTTGCACATCAGTATAGGCAACAGTCTCTTGCAGTGTTCACCTAATGAATTCACTGTAATACCATTATGTCATTTAAAATATATTAGGGATGGAAATCCAATCAAGAGATGAATTGTAAGAATTGTTTATCTGCATCAGTACTGCAGATGCTGGGGGCAGCAGAATGAATAGGATTACCTTGACTACAAGCTCAAAAAACTGAAAATTTTCTTGCCTATATCAGAATTTGTGTATCACAACTCATTTTTACAAAATGTTCGTGGATAGGAGGAGGACATACAGGTAGTTTTATCCAGGTACTTATTTTATGACACCTGAAGATTACATCAAAAGAAATACTGATCACACAAGGCCTCAACTAGCATTTATGCGAAATATATTTTGAACACACAAAACATCTCAGAAATGTGCTTTATGCCATCTACATGATAACTGGCATAACTGCCCATGCTCACACTCTATGAGCTATTTTTTTCCAGCTATCCAGACCAAAAAAAGAGGCAGATCTATCTAAACAAAAACAAAGTTACCATATTTTGGTTAGATATACTTAGAATAATAAAACCAGAACTTTTATTCTGTTGTAAAAATATGTGACTTTCCATCTTGTCGGGGCATGCAGAGGTATGAGAACAATCTGAAGAGCAGCATTCTTGACATTTCCAAAATACCATTAAGGTACAGAGCGTCAAAGCACAGGCTGACAGTTCTGAGTTGTACTGAACCGGTCAGCAATGCTCACTTTCTGCAGAAATAACTCTACAGAGCAGAGCTGTCAGGAACTGCACCCAAAGAGTGCTGCTCACTTCCACTCCTGTTTCCTACCCCAATGTATTGCCCCTATATATTGTCTACCACAACTGGCTTTATAACTGAGGCTCCTAAACACAACAGCAATACAAACTAAACACCAAGAATGCTCTCAGCAGCTGCTCCAGCCATAGGCCAGACACGACCAGTTTAATCCCACAAAGGCACCAGCTCCCCCAGTGACTTAGAATGGAAGCAGAAGAATCAATGCTCAGAAAGTTGCTCTGTGACAGAGATCTTTATTTTAGACTTCCATCAGTCGATCTCTTCTCTCTGGAGAAAAAACCCAGCTTGTTTCCACTGTTAACTAACATAACTTATTTAACAACTGATGCAGAGGATAATCAGTCCACAGGCCACATTTCATGAAAAATCACAGGAACTAAATTGGGTCAATTGAGTGGGGATGTTGGTATGCAAGATATTAGAATCCACAGGCCAGCCTAGGACTGAAAAATTCACATTACTCTAAGCCAGAGGGGTATATTTAGTGAGACTAAGAAAGGGAAGAGGAACATACATCCCTTTAGCAATGTCACAAAGGAATCCAGGAAGTCGCAAGAAGTAATATGTAACAGCTTTACTCAAATTCAGCTGTCACATTAATTGCAAAGGAGTGCGTGACTCTGCTCTTGGGCTGTTCCTAGGAAAAAAAATCCCATACTATTTAAAACACTGTTCTTATAAAGAAGAAACCAGGATCTGACTCGGTATAATCTCACTAGTTGAACACTTTGTAGATTTAAGTGCTGTGCAGTGCTCTCTTCGCCCATTTGAATTGTTTCTACAGACGTAGCAGGTATGAATATTCAGTTTACAGAAAGAAAACTCCCTTACCAGAGTCAGTTTAATGAATGAGTCACTGCAATCAGTTAACATCCCAGTCTCACACAAAAAGCCCCTTATTCAGTGATATACTCCACTCCTACATGGAGCTTTTTATCTGTACATGACCAAGTGGTTCACAAAAAAAGAAGTGCAAGTATCTTTTTAAATTGGGAAATTCAGGCACAAAGAGGCAACTTAAACAAGGTGATTAAGAGCCAGATTTTAAACTCTGTTCATATTTTACCTAAGATAAGATGAAATAGATAAGAGTAGTAGGAGGAATCCTATCTGTAAGCAAAATCATCCTTCCTCCACACATATTTTAGGTGTGGGGCAAGGTACAATTTTCCAAATCACGATCCACACTGCTTTTACTCAGACAATTAACCAAGGCCTTATTATTTCACCATGGTTTAAAACCAATTTCTCTATAAGTTGTAGCTCCTGTACTAGGATTTAGATCTGTTTCTTGTGGAAGTTACTTTACCCTCCCAGACTACAACATAGGTTTAATCTTTTTGGACAGAGCAGTGCTAGGACAAAACCAGCTACAGAAAAGTGTACTTTGAATGGTAATGACAGGTCTTTTCCCCAATGAAGGTAGAGCAGACAATCTGTGAGCCTACTGTAGCAGTTTTTCACTTTCCTCTCCTGGGGAATTAAAAAATGCTTAGGCTGGAAAAGGATGGATTTTAACCCCCAAACTAAGATACATCCCAAAATTCAAATCAAGTTGCTACCCTTTCTTTTTGATTATGAAACAGATTTCCAGTGAAATAGAAACTAAGATCTCCTAAAAACCACATGAGTTTTCTTCTTATTGATCATAGTTGCTATTCTTCCTCTGTGCTGAACAAAACTGAGTCAAATGCAAGTGCAACAATATCCAAATATTAATTTATAATACCTTGTGTACACCACAGCCTTGAGAACTTATCCTTTTTTTTTTAAATGTTAGTTGTTTAATACATTAAACTGTTTTCCAGACTGCTCTCTATACCTTTTCTGTTTGCACAACATCCAGCTTTCAGACCCAGGAACAACTGCAATTAAAATGGATCATTACATGGCAATTCTTGCTTTTGCTAGTGTGAAGTTTCTCAGGCAGAGAAAGTCTTAAACTACGTTTGGTAATGTACCTGAAATGGCCTTTTCTAGAGTAGGAAGTGCTGCCAGACCCGCTGACTCTGGAAATAATAGGCTTTAGCTCAGGCACAGAGGTATCCAGGCTGGCAAAGGTTGATTTTGCTCTCCAAGGCAACAGCTGCGTTGTTTGCCAACAGAAAGGAAGGTGCTTTCCATGCCAAACGGTAATGGACAGAACTTGTTGGATCATTACCTGTGCTGCAGAAGTCTGGGAATGCCCTAAGGATGAAACTTTCACGCCCCAGAAAAGACAGTTAAGACTACAGGAGCCCCCATCCCACTCTTCCAACTTTAAACCATAATGAAACCTTTCTTCACTAAGTAACCTGTGCTATGCTGCTATTTACACTGCTGCATTACAAAGTGATTAGGCTGATGTGAGATAGCACAGTCGGACCAGAAGAGCCAACTCCTGCAAGAATAATGTACCTTGTGAATAATGTACCTTATGAATAATGTACCTTATGATTGACAAAAGCTATTTCCAAACAGAATTTAAACTGCCCATATTTTAAATTAATGCATGCAACAAAGCTCAGTACTCTGATTTTTCAAGTCCCATAGTATAATGAAGTTTAGGTAGGACTTCTATAGATTTTTGAGCGCCAAACTCCTCTAAATCAAAACAAATTACTGGTATGAGAAAATATCTTCAGATTGCCTGTAAAACCCCACGATCCTATTACGAGTATTAGGGAGGAAGTAAAAGTAGGCATTGTATACTATTTACACTAAAATATTAAATTATATTTTCAAGCACGTGTCAAACTTAAGGAATACTGTGCAGGGAAGTATCAGTTGCTGTAAGAGAAAATTTTTATTATAAATCAGGAAGTACTTAAACCAATTAATTTCCATATGACCTTTCCTGGAAAATTGACACTGACTACCCATATAAATAAGGAATCAATAGAGAGAACTATTTCAAGCCCTTTTTCTTACTCAAAGTTCACAAATATAATTAATTTGCTTGCAAATTAATTTCCTTGTGGCCAGGACACACCCAGCAGGGGAAATGCCTTTAGTACCGCATCAACAGCAAAACTGGCCAAACTTTTCTCTTTTCTTCATCTGCCTTGTACATGTATGTATAGATTTCTGGGTCATGAGACTGACAGACCAGTGGAGTGACTTTGGATAATTTGTTTATGGAGTAATACTTGCAAAACCTATTCCCAGGCACATTAATCAATGATCTACTGATAACTGACAAGCACCACTATGAGGTTTGTAGCTATCATCATTATGGCCTCATCCAGGCAGAACACATGAAATTATGCTAATGCCTTTTAATTAATACCTATAAAACACTTTCATTTCAAAGCTATCAAATGGCTAGACAAGCCAAAGCAATAGGAGATTCAGGCAGAACTTGTAACTGCAAAAACTAAATTCTGGTTTCTTGTAAAAATCTACAAGCATGTTGCAAATATTTTGTTGAGATATGAACTTTCTTTTCTGCTAATAGCAGTAACTGTTAAGACATCCAAGTCTTTTGGATAACCACCATACTCACACCATTTTAACATGTGACCCTGAAGAGTCGAAAGAATTTTTCTTTGAGGCAAACACAATCAAACAACATTCAGAGCTCATTAGACTATCAAGAGCTCCTGACTAGAGCAGAGCAGCCCTTGGGGGTTTCTGAAGCTTTCCAGGTGATTTCTCTTTATTTGTAAAGAATGCTGTCAGGCTTTAATCACGTAAGTATTTTCATGCTTGAATGTTACTTAGGAGACTAGACAGTAGCACACTCACAGTTACATTCATATTTTATCCTACTTAAGTATGTCAAAACAAATTTAATTTTAGTGAGCAGTGCAAGCACATGATACTGTATTTAACACCAAGATATTCTATGGGTTTTTCCATAACCAAATAATAAACCCAAGTCAAAATTCCCTGAAACTTCCTTCAATTTATTAACTTTTAGATAGAATTTCCTGGGAACTGTTCAGAGTAACAAATACAAGGAAAGCACTGTTAGTGAGAAGAAGAGTACTATTTAACTCTTCGGCAGCGGCTCTGGCTTCTGCTCTCCCTTTGCACACTGAGAACACATTAAGATATGCATTATGCCTTTCTATACCTCTCAGCAGATCTACAGAAAATATAAGATGCTGTCCTAGTGGGGACAAAGTAAACACCCATAAAGCACTTCAAAAAGAGGCAGGGAGAGGTATGGCTGTGAACAAATGTCATTTCTGCAAGGCACAGTCTCCAGGCTACATTTAAGTACCATCCACCTCTACAGGCATGAGGCTTGTATGTGGCATTAGTAAAATGATCAGAGACCCTGGGAAAGCAAACAGTGAATTAAACACACATTCTGAAACAGTTAAAACATTTCTCCTTTTCACTCCACCTTACATTTACTTTTATTTTCTTTTTGATATGCTTTATGCCCGGAATCCTTTATGGCCAGTTTTCACAGTCCGGATCTAAAACTTTTTTTTTTTTTACATCTACTTAGCTGACCTGTGCTACTGAGATACAGAAGTTACTCTTCTTGATACAGTAAACTCATGGGTTCAAGGGGTGAAGAAAAGCATGTATGTTGACCTCAGATATTTTTTCATGCTGAAGTTCTGTCAGCATAGGTACCTATTGTGTGCCTTGTATTTTTAAATACAGCAGCACTTTTTTAAGACAGAAAGCAGTACTGCAGTGTTGCAATACTGCAAAACTTTAAAAGCCATTTATATCTTGACAAGTTCTCATTCACCAGAGTCTGACTGAGGTCCATAAATCTTCACCTGGGAAAAGCTGAAGGTAATGTGGAATATGCAAAAGAATTATGCCCAGAGTGATACCACGAAAATAATCCAAGTGCTTTTATCACCATACTTCTATGACTTTTCCCCCCCTCCTTTTAGCTAGAAGCACAAGTTTTATAGCTTTTTCATTCTACAGGAAGACAAAGCAGTTTGCTTGCAAGTCTTTTAAGCGTTGCTGAACACAGTGCAAAATCCACCCAAAGCTTGAAATCAATACTTTATTAATCACTCACAGTGGTATCTAAGACACCACAAAATCCACATAGCTGAGGGGTAGCGCTGCAGAAAGTGTCAGAGGCAAACATGGGAGAATACTTTCGGCAAGCTTTAACGACTAGGTCTAAGGGATATAATTAGAACATTTTCCTCCCACCTACAGCTGAGATTTCCGTTTAAGTACGAAAAGACTCAGCGTGACCTATCTGAGCCAAACGAAATTGATGGAAATTACTACCGAAGTTATAATTTATTACTCGGGTTAATAAAGTTACCGTAAATATTAAATATTGCCAGTCTCTACTAGAAAATAAGAGCTATCGGGTTTAGAAACCGTAACTATCTTGCAAATTACTCTTTAACATGTTCTCGGAGAATTTACCGAGTATCTCCATTTCACAGTGGGAAACACAGAGCCCAAGTTCAGCTGATGTGCTCGAAACAAGCAGCCACGCGCTGCTCGCGCTCCTCCCGCCGTCCGATGGCACCCCCCGGGGCAGAGGAAGGACAAAGTCACTCCGGCCGGGTTCCCACCCGGCAGGTCAGCCAGCGTGACTGCGAGCCCCGGGCCGAGCGGCACGGCCGGGTTTAGCCCCGCTGCGCCGGCCGCGCCACGGTTTCAATTCCGGAGCAGCGCAGGCCGGCGCGCCCCAGCCCCATCAGCGCCCTGCCCCAGAGCGGGCCGCCCTCCCCGGCATCCCCAGCCCGGCCCTGCCGTGCGCCGAGCCCCGAGCTAGGGGGAAGGGGCCGCAGGGCTCCGCGGGGCCGAGCAGGAGGCGGCTCCGCTCCCCAGCCGGCAGCCCCGGCCTGGGGGAAAAACGCTCCGCGCCGGGCGCCGCCACCCGCCTGCNACGGAGCGCGGCCCCCGGGGCGCCCCGGCCGCTGCAGCGCCCTCTGCCGCTGCGGAGGGGCAGCGCCGCCGGCGCGGGGCGGGGCGGGCTCGCAGAGCCGCGGGAGCTGCGGTATCACTGTCACCCCCCCAGCGTACACAAAACTGTCGCCACCAGCGGCTGGGGCAGCGCTGGGGTGGTGTTCGCTCCGCGCTGCTGATGCTTTTATGAAGAGCCATCAGGATGCGCTCCGCTCCGTCCTGAGCGCTGTTAAAAACGAGGCGCTGAAAGCCGGGGGTATGGTGATGTGCGTACGAACGGCTTGGGAGTCAACAAAAAGCCGTTTCTCAATGTAAACCAAATGCTTATTAGAAACAATTTGCTCTCCCCCCTCAGCTGTCCCGTGGGGACTCCTGCAGGCACGGAAGCCGGGTGCGCTGCCTCCCCCAGGTGGCTTGGACAGAGGGCAATTGTAAGGAAGTGAAATACCGGCACAGACAGCTTGATTTCCTTAGGAACGAACGAGGGGAATTTGGTTGGTTGCATTAGGGAGTTTTCTTGGCAAGAATCTCTGATTAACACACATTTAAATCCAACAAACGCTTCTGTTCCCACTGTTTGGGAGGATATAAGCTGGGGGGACTGGGGGCCACTGAGTTTTCCAGTGATTTTCAGTGTTTCTGTCTGCATGCCATGCTCCCTGGGAGCTGGAAATCAGTGGATTGTTCCATGGCTAGAGTGCCTGTCTCCTTCTGCAGGGTGCTGCTGCCAGAGCCAAGGCCACGCCAGACCCTAACACACCCCCCCAGAGCACTACCTGTGTCCAAAACATACTTACATTTTTTTGTTAGGACCTGCCAGGAAGCTAAAGAGTTAGGGGAGAGAGATAGCTGGGCCATCAGATAGAGCTCCAAAGTATCACAATAAAGAAATAACAACATTAAGGATAAATAAATAAATAAATAGAAACTTTGTGGACCCACTCCTGGACAACTGGCCAAATTTCAGAGCTATCCTTTTTCTCCTGCCAAGTGAACATACTGTATGCTACTTTCATTAGCTGTAAAACAAGGAAATTTATCATTGCATGGCTTTGCAAAACAGATACCCTCAGTTGGAGGGTTTTGCAAGTCTGAAAAATACTATTTTTAGTAATCTGCAAGGTGTTGAGGGCACTGATGTCCAGTCTATTTTAACTGAGAATTCAAGGAACTCATCTGGAGTTTTTATTCCAAGAGTAAATGAATAACTTTATTTAGAAGAGTTTCCAAATCTGTATGGCTTAGGCCCATGATCATATGTTAATGCCCATGCTGTAACAGGAAAAGAATGCAAAAATGCTTTTCTCCACTCGGTGGTGCCAGCTGCACAGGGAAAACATTTTCCAGTCCTGGATCTGTGCAGCTCAAACTGTTCAGCAATTGCGCTCTTACGGACATAAAACACGCCCAAAGCTGTAGCAATTCGGGATCAATTAAAATCTTTAGCTGCCTGCTGTATCCCTAAGAGACAATATTTTTCCAAGGTGATTTCCTGGGTACTTGGAAGAAAAGGACTTGACTAGGCTTTTGTATGCTCATGTGGTTCTTTTGATAAGGAAGCTGATGCCTGTGCAGTGCAGTTTTGCACGGGAACTCAGGCTCCTGGGGGGATGGGACAGGCAGCCAGCTACCTGGGTGAAGATTTGAATAAGCACCCCAGAGGGAGAGGTCTGCTAAACTTCTCAAAAAGCCTCAAATTCCTCAATACTAACAATGCATATTGTCAGGGAACAGTGCCTGCCATTTCAGGATGAGAGAGGAAATCAGTATGTGACTGCAGAGAGTGATTTTGATTGATATCTGGCATTGCAGCTCGACTTGATATTTTTTTTTGAAAAGGTCTCTCCAAATGCTAAGGAGTGAATAGTAAAAATAGGTAGGTTGTTAGGAAATCCAGGCAAAACAGCAGAATGGCTGAGCTCAGGCCCTATCCATCCAGTGTTCTCAGAGGTCTAGAAATGGCTCAGCCATGACATCCTTGTCCCACACTGCCTTGGCCTGGAATGACATCTATGACTTCTGTTGTGCTTTATCCTGACACTCCCATTCAGATGTTTCTGATTGGGATTTATTTCACATTAGGGTTTTGTGTGTGTCAGAATCTGAGCAAAGACATCCATATTTGTCTCTGAACCCTTTTACTTTCTCCATGCATTGCATATGCCATAAATATTTTTGTTTCCTTTCTCCATACATTACTTGCTTTGACATGAACCTGTGCACTGGTTTGTAGGTGCTGTTAGCCTCTCGTGTGGCACACAGACTCAGGGCTAACCACTTCTCCAAGACATCATCTAACAAGAACAGCTTGAGTCAGAATGGCTGGAAAAGAACCTGGAGGTATTGGTTGACAGCCAGCTCAAAATGAGCCAGCAGTGCCCAGGTGGCCAAGAAGGCCAATGGCATCCTGGCCTGTATCAGGAACAGTGTGGCCAGCAGGACTAGGGCAGTGATTATTGCTCTGTACTGGGCACTGGTGAGGCCCCACCTTGAGTCCTGTGTCCAGTTTTGGACCTCTCGATACAAGAAAGACACTGAAGTGCTGGGCAATGAGACTGGTGAAGGGTCTAGAAAACAGGTCTTAGAAAACAGGAGCAGCTGATGCAGCTGGGTTTGCTTAGCCTGGAGAAAAGGAGGCTCCGGGGAGACCTTACTGCTCTCTACAACTACCTTCCTTTCAAGGACTTTGTACCAAGGTGGGGTTGGGTTATTTCCTGTGTAACAAGTGATAGGACAAGAGGAAATGGCCTCAAGTTGCACCAGAAGAGGTTTAGATTGGATATAAGGAAAAATTTCTTCATCAAAAGGGTTGAAGAGTATTGGGACAGGCTGGCCACAGAAGTTGTTGAGTTGCCATCCCAAGGGGGTATTTAAAAGACGTGTAGATGTGGCACTTAGGGAAAAGGTTTAGTGGTGGACTCGGCCGTGTTAGGTTTGTGGTTAGACCTGATGATCTTAAGAGCCTTTTCCAACCTAAAGGCTTCTATGACACTAAAAATTGAAAGCGTTGTAAGATCAGAGCAGATAAAAAAGCAAGAGTCCTCTCACCTATTTTAGCTGTAGCAAACATCAAGTATTACAACTTTTGCTGATTCTTCCTCTGGCTGACATCAGATGCTGTCAGGTAAGAGGTACATTAACTGGGAGATCCTGAGCCACAATGTAAGCACAGTGACCTCCCTCAGCCACCTTCTCAGGGAAGAACGTGCAAGTCAGAAATGGATTTTGAGTCCTGCAGGATCACAAAGTCTCTGGAAAAAGGGAAATGCCTGGGTGTTTATGAAGTTTTGCTGCTATTGCAAATTTCTGCTTCTGGAACATGAACTTACGTTCACATTTGAAAGGACTTGATGGATCACTAGATGTTTACACAATGTTATGTGTGGAAACCGGAAACTTTCAGGGTGCTCTTGTACGACAGCATCTTTCGACTTTGAGTCAGTTTTTGAGATAGTTGCTCTGTGGAAACCAAGCATGGGTTTTCTTCTTGGCCTTTCAGGAAAAAGACTCTTCTGGCCACTATTTGTGGCCACCTATGGCCAATACCTGGTATAATACCTACCAGTTACTCAATAAGCATACAACTAACTTTTATATTGTTCATTTGTCCTGCCTGCCCAGGGCCTTCAAGACCCCAGATACACATTACTAAAGAGATAATATCCATGAAAGTGAAATACTGGTATCAGAAGCAAGGACATTTTGTGATACGTGTTGTCATTCACCCAAACCACAGAAGCTTGGCTGGAGAAGTGGGACACTGGCCTTCAATGAAATAGCTTTGATGTGGAACACCAGTGTGACCAAGACTAGGTTCTCCTCTCAGAGAGTTAATAGTGAAGAAAGCAGTTATGAAATTATAAAGAAGAAAGCTAAATGCAAACTTTGTGTTAAAAAACAGTGCAGGTGCTCCTCAGAGAGAGTCTGCGTACTTATCTCAGAGGCCAGGAGTCTCACACAAGACGACTTTGTTTATATGAATTTTGTGGTTAAGCCTCATAAATTGCCAGGTGCCACCTGGATTTGAGAGTTCTGTATTGTGTTCAGTTCAAATAAACTGTGGTTAGCACCAGTGTTGTACGGGGAGCTCAGAGGGAGAGGGATAAGTGAGATAAACAGCACTGCAGTGTCTTTAAAAAGCAGAGGGAACACAGAAAGAGTGAGAGCATGCATGAGAGAGAGCAAACAAGCTTGACATTTGGAACAAACTGGGCAGACATAGCAGCAGCTCTACAAACTGACAGCGAGCTGAAGGTAGGCTAGCAGTATTAATGACAGCATCCCAGATGCTTGTAGGACATCCCAGTGCTGGTTCCTTGTCCTGGTTTAATGGGCAGGTCAGTGATTTTATATGTGCTTCTTCACTTCAGAGGTTGTTCTGTTCACTTTGGTGAGCCTTTTTATAAAGCAAAGTCTTCCTTGATGTGAACAAAAAGGTTGCAATCTTGCTTGTCTTCAGAAACGTATGAAATACTGTGATCTGGGGGAAAAAAGGGATTTCTTTTCCCTTTTCAAGAGAAAAGAGGCGATACTGAACACAGCTGTTTGAGCTGATTAAATAACCACAGCTGGAGATTCACGCCTGGGGTTCCCTCTGTAAGAGTCTGAGCGGGGTAGGCAAGGTGAAAAACGATTGTTCAGCGTGACCCCCAACTAGAATAACAGAACACAGACACATTTTGCATGAGTAGCAGGAAATATTCCTAGCACTGGGAAAATTTCTTGCTCTCCCAAGAGAGCTGCTGTAATCTCCACTGCCTGGGAGCTAGACAATTCAAAAGCGTTTGATGAGTAGCCTGTTGGCAACAATTAACTACTGCAGAAGGTGAAGGTCTGATAACCTGAGAGGGCTTCTTTGTCATTCATTTCTTCCAGGACATGTTCAATGAAAGAGAAAAAAGAAAAAAAAAAGCTTGAACTTTCCTTTAGCACATGTAAACCCTGTCTGATTCATTTGAGTTGGTGATTAGTAGCAAGAGTCAGGTCACAGGTTTGGAGATGAGTATGGCACTGCAGTGGCACTTACTCAAAGGGTTAGAAGAGCAGAGAAAGTATTAAATATTTTGCATTAAGTGTACTCTGTGCTGGCTGTTTCTTTACAATGACTTAGATGTCATCCTGAAGAGGCATTACTCATGGTTTAAGAGATTCTGAAGGTGCTCCTGGTGATGGTAAAATTACACAAAATTGCATAGGGTGTTATGTAGAAGAGAAGGATCTGTGGGCAGTGTAGGGCAACTAGGTATTCAATTATTCTGCAGGTGATAGGAACACAGAAATATTCAGGGGAAATGGGTTACTGCTCAGAGCATAAATTTCACCAAGTCTGTCACAACATGCAGACAAGAAAGTGAGACCGTAGTAATGCTCTGAATACATCTGTGCACAGGTGCACCTCACAGATCTCTGAATAGCAGAGTACAAGCGTGCATGTGGCCAGGCTGGATCAGCAATGGACCGCAGGGGACTGCAGTGCAGACAGAGATATTTAGGAGTACAGGCAGCTGGACGGAGCAATGTGGGCAGATGGGGACAGTGGGATGGGCAGCTTGTTCTCAGTGGGATGGAATGAAGAGAAGCTGGGAAGAAAACAAACCTAAATTTTAGTTGCCAAGCCTAATGAATGATTTTAAAGTAAAACTCAGCTCTTCAGGAAAGATCTAATCAGACTGGTATGTCATTTTGGACGTGGAACTTAATTAACACATGCAGTCCTTTCCCAACAGAGTCTGAAGGGCTGCACTGAAATGATGCTTTTTTGAGAGGTTATAGATGAAATAATCTCAGAAACCCTGGGTGTCATCACTTTGGACCATGACTTGGATGTATTTCTTTATGAAGGACACCTTCTGAAAAGACATGGAAATGAGATTTCTATCAAGTTATGTGGATTGCTAAGTGATGATATAATCAGTTAAAGAAACCACAGCCATGTCATTTCTAGTTCTAGTATACTGTCTTAAGGTATAGCCTTCCCCATTTTTATTACTCACACCAACCAGAGAAGTAAAACCAAAATAAGTCAGAAAACATAACTGAATTTTCTCAAACTGTTTGTTTACCTTGTACACTTCTCATAGCCAGGTAATGAAAAATAGGTTAGTCACTCTTGTTTCTATACAATTTTATGTTCTGAGTCTGATGCAGTAGCAAAAAGTTTCCATGTTTGAGGTGAAAGTCTTGTATTTTTTTTTATACACACCATATTTCCATGGAAACCACATTGATAGTACTTTTGGCTTCACCTCTATGAAAGCTAAAACTGGGGTCAAGTTTAAACAGACATTTTCAGATTTCCAGTACCAGTAATTCTTACAGATAGAGTTCTCAGCAAGGTACTTAAACAGACGACTAATGTACAATGTATAAATGTTCTCTCTCGATCAAATCTGCAGCCAGTATGCACTGCTGTATCTCCTCTGGAGTTCAGGGAACTGTAGTGCTTTGCATCAACAGAGGATATACTCCTCCTGCTTTAATGGAGCTACTCATATTCATTAAGCACATGTAAAGTATCTTACAAAACTGGAGCCTGAATAAAGTCTACACTGGGATTGAGTGGTATGTGCTGCTCTGCCCATGTGGAATGCCATGGATGAAACACTTCTGACCAGATTCAGAACTAACAAGTAGCATAAGAGCAGTGGTTTTGCTGATTTAGATAATATAGCCTGAGCACACAAAATTCTACCTTTCAGACACCAATTGAGTTCAGTTTCATATTAAAAAAATCACCAACTTTCAGAATGTAATGCTGTTGTCTATAGTGGCTTTACTTCTGGGAAGCTCAGTTGAGCATTAGAAGGCAGGGGCAGATTTGGATGTTTACTACCAGATGACTAATGGCTTCATGTAAGATGCACAGGTGATCAAATAAACATGTGATGCCTCAGGATCAAAGTCAAAATACATTTGGAAATTTATCTGATATATTGAGTGGACAGCCTTTTCTGGGCCTCTCCGTTCAGCACGTCTTTGATGAGTAATGCACTTTCAAAGTATTTCTTAGTTAAACTGATTAGAACTGTTCTATTAAAAATCATGGAATTATTATTAATTTTGGAAAATAAGCTAACTTACATCTTTCTATTTCTCAGGTGATCTGGTTTCTGTGAGGTTGCAGATGTCAATAGCACCACAAATGGACCTACCTGAAGAACTTCAGCATCCGCATACAAAATTTTCTGAATGGAAATTCAAGCTCTTTAAATTGCGATCATTTGAAAAAACACCCTCTGATGACAGCCAGCACATAAACAAAGATCAGGCAGAAGAGGCTGTTTCTTCAAAGAAAGAATTCATCCTGCATAAAGATGAAGCAGTGCCAAGAGAAGAAAAGATGGAGTTAACGAGCAATAGGCAGGGACTTGAGGAAGATGCCCATGCCATGCAAACACAAGACAGTAGAGCTCATCAGAACAACTTGAAGCAACTCTGCCGCATCTGTGGAGTTTCATTTAAAACTGATTGTTACAAGAGGACTTACCCAGTGCATGGGCCAGTGGATGATGAAACTCTGTGGCTTCTGAGAAAGAAAGAAAAAACAGCAACCTCTTGGCCAGACCTTATTGCTAAAGTTTTCAAGATTGATGTGCGAGGGGATGTCGATACTATCCATCCCACTCAGTTTTGTCACAACTGTTGGAGTATTATACATAGAAAATTCAGTAATACTCTATGTGAAGTATATTTTCCTAGGAACAGCACAATGGAGTGGAAACCGCACTCCCCAAATTGTGATGTGTGCCATACTACCAGACCAGGAGTCAAGAGAAAAAGCCAGCCCCCAAGTGTACGACGTAGCAAACGTGTCAAAACCACTGGGGAACGTGCTCGGCTAAACAGAGGTGTAAAGAACCAAGCACAGATAAACAACAAAAATTTAATGAAAGAGATTGTCAATTGCAAGGATATACATCTCAGCACCAAGCTGCTTGCAGTTGATTACCCAGTGGATTTCATTAAATCCATTTCTTGTCAGATCTGCGATCATATTTTGGCAGATCCAGTGGAAACAACATGCAGACACTTGTTTTGCAGAACTTGCATCCTTAAATGTATCAGGGTTATGGGCAGCTATTGCCCCTCCTGCTGGTATCCTTGCTTTCCTACTGATCTGGTAACCCCAGTGAAATCCTTCCTGAACATCCTTGATAACCTGATTATAAGATGCCCTGTAAAGGAATGTGATGAAGAGATCTTGCATGGAAAATACGGCCAACACCTCTCTAGCCACAACGAGATGAAAGATAGAGAGCTCTATAGCTACATAAATAAAGGTGGCCGACCAAGGCAGCACCTCCTGTCTTTGACGAGGAGAGCTCAGAAACATCGTCTGAGGGAACTGAAACGTCAAGTCAAGGCTTTTGCGGAGAAAGAAGAGGGCGGTGATATAAAGGCTGTATGCATGACTTTGTTCCTGCTAGCTTTGAGAGCAAAAAATGAACACAAACAAGCAGATGAACTGGAAGCTATAATGCAAGGGAGGGGATCTGGACTTCATCCTGCTGTCTGTCTGGCCATCCGAATCAACACATTTCTCAGCTGTAGTCAGTATCATAAAATGTATAGAACAGTAAAAGCTGTCACTGGGAGGCAGATCTTCCAGCCTTTGCATGCTCTTCGCACTGCTGAGAAAGCCCTCCTACCAGGCTATCACCCATTTGAGTGGAAACCTCCCTTGAAAAATGTATCCACTAACACAGAAGTGGGAATTATAGATGGACTATCAGGACTGCCACTCTCAATTGATGACTACCCAGTAGACACAATTGCAAAGAGATTTCGATATGATGTGGCCTTGGTTTGTGCCTTAAAGGACATGGAGGAGGAGATCTTGGAAGGCATGAAAGCAAAAAACCTGGACGACTATTTGAACGGCCCCTTCACTGTGGTAGTAAAAGAGTCCTGTGATGGAATGGGAGATGTCAGTGAGAAGCATGGAAGTGGGCCTGCTGTCCCAGAGAAGGCTGTTCGCTTTTCTTTCACAGTCATGAACATTTCTATAGCACACAGGAATGAAAGCAAGAGGATCTTTGAGGAAGTAAAGCCCAATTCAGAGTTGTGCTGCAAGCCCTTGTGCCTTATGCTGGCTGACGAATCAGATCATGAAACTCTGACGGCAATCCTGAGCCCCCTCATAGCAGAAAGAGAGGCTATGAAAAACAGTGAACTGCTGCTTGAAATGGGAGGCATCCTGAGAACATTTAGATTTGTCTTTAGGGGTACAGGATATGATGAGAAACTTGTGCGGGAAGTGGAAGGGCTGGAGGCCTCAGGTTCCACTTATATTTGTACCCTGTGTGATGCAACCCGCTTGGAGGCATCCCAGAATCTGGTCTTCCACTCCATAACCAGGAGCCATGCTGAAAATCTGGAGCGATATGAAATATGGAGGTCCAACCCATATCACGAATCTGTTGATGAGCTCCGTGACCGAGTGAAGGGTGTTTCAGCCAAACCTTTTATTGAGACCGTTCCCTCCATAGATGCATTGCACTGCGACATTGGCAACGCAACAGAATTCTACAGAATTTTCCAGATGGAGATTGGTGAACTTTACAAGAATCCTGATGTGTCTAAAGAGGAGAGGAAGAGGTGGCAGTTGACTCTTGACAAACACCTCAGGAAGAAGATGAACTTGAAGCCTATGTTGAAGATGAGTGGAAATTTTGCTAGAAAGCTCATGTCCAAAGAGACTGTAGAAGCAGTATGTGAATTAATAAAGTGTGAGGAAAGGCATGAAGCCCTGAAAGAACTAATGGACCTTTATCTGAAGATGAAGCCAGTGTGGCGATCCTCATGCCCTGCCAAGGAGTGCCCAGAACTGCTGTGCCAGTATAGCTACAATTCACAGCGTTTTGCGGAGCTCTTATCTACGAAGTTCAAGTACAGATATGAAGGCAAGATTACAAATTATTTCCACAAAACGCTTGCTCATGTCCCTGAAATCATTGAAAGAGATGGGTCCATTGGGGCCTGGGCAAGTGAAGGAAATGAGTCTGGAAACAAACTGTTTAGGAGGTTCCGAAAAATGAATGCCAGGCAGTCCAAAGTCTATGAGATGGAGGATGTCTTGAAGCACCACTGGCTATATACCTCCAAGTACCTCCAGAAGTTCATGAATGCTCATAAAACATTAAAAAGCCAGAGCTTCACTATTGATTCAGGGGATAGTTTAGGTGACTCGTTGCCACTGGAGGTCTTGGAAAACAGTGATTCAGCTGAACTCTAAATGTACGGTACCTTTGGTTGGGTTTGTGATGGTGTCTTCCTGCAAGGAAGCAGATTCTCTTTCAGACCTGTAGAGGTACAGAGAAGTCTGAAATTTACACTCCCTGTTAAGGAGCTGAGAGGAGTTTATTTAATAAACACCGTGTGTGTTGGGAGTTTCCAAGAGGCAATGCTCTGGTGCATTTACCAGTGGTTATATGAGATGAAAGCAGAAACAAATTGCAAAGAAGGCTCTTCGGTTTGTTCTGGTCATATTGTTTCTATTGGATAAAATCAAAGTAAACAAGGTTTTATAGAAAGTTTTAGTTTGGAGGGAATATGATTCTGGAGAGTTATGACAGCTGCAAAAAAAGGGAGCATGGCTGTTTGTTTTGTTTGCATTTTTAGAACTATTTTGCTATTTACTTTTCAAGAGGGCTTGATTATTTTCTTGATGGTTCTCTGGGTTTTATAGGTAAAGATTTGTCAGTGAGACACTTGGATAATTGTTTTGGGATAAAGTTCAGTTATTTTTGTATAAAATACTCACTAAAGATGCAAACTTTGATGTCACATACTCTAGAAATACTCTTATTTAACATATATATTGTAGTACTGCTTAGGAGCAGATGATGGTATCATCATGCTAATTTACTATATGAAGATATAGGAAAGGTAGCTGAAGGTTTTTAAAGATATTTTTATCATAGCCTGTTTACTCTGAAATGCAAACTTGTACTTGTGCTCCTAAATCAGGATTTACAGTGCCTTATGGTTATCTCATTATATAAAATACATTCAAGCTCTGCTGTGTAGCTTGTTGCTTCATGAGCATTTTAGACTTCTATGGTAACTTCAGTATATAGTACAATTTGCATTAGTACAGTTTTATTGAATGAAATCCTGGCCTCACTGAAGTCGCCAGTAAACTCTCATTAATAGCAGTAGGTGCACTGTTTCACCAAGTGACTTTAGTCACAGCAGTCCCATTTCTCAGGGGATGGTTATTACCTTGATCAGATACATGCCAGTAGGATATTTCCCGACTGCTGCTGCTATACTTCAGCTGTATCTGATACCAAACTTTTTCACACCTGGGATATACCACATGCACAGCCTCATTTTTGAAATCTGTAAAAGAAGGATAATGTTTATTAACCTCAAAGACAGTTGCTTACATGACTAGTTAAAAAGCAATAAACTCTCTTGAAATTTCTGCATGCCGTATTTTTCACTATTACAGCAGTGTTTAGTTGGTATTTGTCTTTCTGAAGTGATATTTCGTGTACTCATAATTCATAAAATTATGACTTTAATTCACTGACATATTCATAAAGCATACTCAAGTACCTGAGATGCCTCCAAATCATCCAGCCTTTCAGATTTGCATCTGTGGCTAGGGTGTTACTGTGTTTGGAGTAATGTTTCTGAAACAAGATTAAATGCGGAAACAATCAAAGCACGGATCTAAAAGAATCCACTTTGTTTTCATTTTGATGTGGCAGAAGTTGGTTTCTGAGTGTAAGTGAACAATGAATTTAAAAGACTTAATGGTCTGAGGTTTGTTTTGTAGTATCTTGTTCATGTTGTTTACTATATTCCTAAGGGTCTGGCATTTACCATTTATGGACAATTAAAAAATAGAGTTAAGTGCTAGTAATTAGTGCAAATATTAATGTTATTCTAATTATGCCTTTCTTTTGGTTTCTATTAATTAAATCACTATTTTAAAAATAGTCTGTAATTTAGGATTTTGGTTTAACATTATTTCTTTAAACATAACTTAACACTATGTCAAAATCTGCAGTTGGAAATAATGTCTTTTTTTCTAAGCAGTCATAAGGACTACAGCATCTTTTCTATGGTGTATCATGTACACCTGCACTTACTGAGTGTTCATTACTAGATTAATTTTTTTTTTAATTTCTTTGAAAACAAGTATTTCCTATATAGCATAAAAACTAGTTTTACATAAGTATCATTCTTTACTAATAAATGTAGACCACCAATAGAGCTGTTTCCCAGGGAGTATAAATAACAGGTATAAAGAACATTCTCTAGCAGTTATAGTTACAGATAACAGTTTTCATATTTGGTCAGCATATATTTCATTATACAAATAGTTTCACACTTTCCTTTTTTCTCTATATGTATATTTGGGACAGCTGTTTCACCTTATATTGTATCCTTGACTTGGTTGAATAAATTAGGGGTCTGTTTAACAATCTTGACTCATCTTATGGTGATTTTCACTCCATTTAAGTGGTATATATAGTTTTCATTGCCTTTTGCACAGGAGTGAATTTCACCCCCAAGTAATCCAAAGTCATCCATAGCAATGCATATGTGTCATGGAGTGAGGGACCAGACTTTGTTAATTTTGCACATGTACTTTCAGTGACTCTAACTGAAACATTGTCAAAGTCCAAATTCAATTTAAGAGACTGCCAATATAACACCAACTGATTTGTCTCACTGTCTTCATAAGGGCTGAGTAAGTTTTATCCTTGTGCATATGATTTCTTAAGACAAGCCATATATCCTGGGATAACTCATCAAAGTGAACAAAACCTGAGTGGGGACAGAGAAATGCACTGGCATGCAGTAGTACTCTTTTGTGAAATATTTTAAGCCATAAAGACACATTTCACACTCTACCAGCTCTGGGCAGGATAGCTGACACAGAGAAGTACTACCATATTTTTCCTTTTCTGTTTTTTCAGACTTGAATCTAGTTTAATCTTCTTTTTCCCCACTGCTGACATCTTCTGTAAATCAGTTGAGAATTTTGAGCTCATTAGAACAAACAACACTGAAGGGGTAGGTACCCACAAGTGAAGCTTTTGTAAACAGAGCTGAAATAACAATGCTGCACACACAGAGCCATGCACTGGAAGGCAAACAAATTCTGACTGCAGACAGGTGCATCATGTGGTTATGCAGCCTATTGTTAAGCTTTCTGACTTTGAAGAGGCTTTAGAAATACAGAAACACTTCTATTCATGGTACTCTTTCAAACCTTCACATTCTCTTTTTTACATTAATAATTGGTACAAATCCTTCAGTAATTCACAGTAAATAATTACCACCTTGTTCTGAAATTGTATTGACTGTAGTTTTTATACAATCACATTATGTATTTTGTTTTGTTTTGTTTTATTCAAGGGCTTTGTATTGTGAATTGACATGTTATAAATGATGTGAACTATGTTAGAAGCCATGATTCTGCTATCACGTTTTTTTTTTTTCCTCACAGGAATAATTCTGTGGTCTTTAGACAGATCAGCTCAGACTTTAGTCAGGTAGTTCAGAAACAAACTCTAGATGTTTACAGGATCCTAAGTTCTGACTACACTGAGTTATTTGCTTTGTTTCACTGCATGGCTTCATAATTTTACTTTTTCTTACTATATTACAGTTTCTTATTTCATTAAACCAGTTTAAAATAAAGGTCTTATAATATTTAAGTTTCTGACTTTTTATTTCTTACAGTTGTTTCAACAATGCACATAATTTCCTGGTGGCAGTCATAGCTGCACTGAAACTGTGGATGCTTTTCACAGTTAGACTGTTCTAATACCCAGAGGCAGCCACAATTCCAGCCCTGTTCTGGAAGTCACTAAATTAACACAAATGAAGATTACTCTGTGAATCTCAGCAGTCCTTTCAGCACCCTTCCTCACAGGCAACTGTTTGACTGAACACTAAACTGATATAAAACCAGTTTTATTTAGTCTGTAAATGTCTTCTGGTTAATTTAAAAATACCATCCCAGATTTTATGTAAAATCAGCCTTGCACTGTTATCACTGTGCTTATACATTGTGTCTTTACTGGTTTCTGTGTATCCTTTGCATCAAAATTTGGCTCCTCACTAGAGGTTGAGCTGCAAACACTAGTTCCTATCTACCTTTCAGTCCATTATTTGTAGCTCAGCTTTATTCTACTTCAAAAAAATCTATCTTTCTTCCTTACAATTATATCAACAGGTTAAAAGAGTTATGTAAACCAACTGGTTTGAGTAGAACTAATGATGAGCAAATTAAGCTACCTCATTTCTTCTGTAATCAGATAACCAGACATCTAATATGTGGACTTTATGTCACCAACTTATCTTTTTCATCTGGCCTCAAGTAAAGAAAATGTTGGATGGAAAAAACCAGAGCCCATATAAAGCAAAAAACTAAGCCTCAGAGAGTTTTCTGGTAAATTAGGATGATTTCACTCCCTTACTCCTAAATCTTTAATAACTGACTGAATTTTACTTTCCATGTACTCCTATGGGGTAAGATGAAGAAAAATCATGAGGCCTGTCACTGCTCTTCTTCAGAGTACTGTTTTAGGGGACTGAGCATGGTGTAATTGTCAAGCAGTTGACCAGCTGCAACTCCTAAGTGCTTCCTTAAGTGTTTAAGCAGCTTTTCTACGTTTTCCATCAAGCTTAATGTTGTATACGATACAAAAAGACACATTAGAGAGGATTTAATTAATAGCTTTTCTAGCAGCATCAGGAGAGAGGTCAAGAGGTGCGTTTTTAATGCCCTTCCTCTGGAGATGGGCATTCTGAGCAAGTGGACAAGGAAATACACAGTAACTACCACCTCCACAAAGGAGGTCCTGCACATCTGTGGAGTGGCCAGTGCCCTGTTCTTCCTGTATACGTTTATGTATTGAGAAACTGGAGAGTTTATAGGGTTATCATCTTGCTTTTTTCCAAAGTAAAAATGGGCTACAGTGCCACAGTTTTTGAAGTAGAGACAACAAATTGGAGTTTGATCTTCAAAGGCTCAAGCCTTTCCCAAAAGTTAGTCTTGTTTGAAATGGAATAGGGTAGGAAATCAAATATGGAGGGAGCTATAGCTACCAATCATGAAAAAAAGTAAGCCAGTCCTTCTGTCTTTAATACATAGGCTCCAGCAGTAAATAACAAGTTCCTTTTAAATCTGAATCCAATATTTTCCTTCTGCTTTGGGCTCCCAGTTGCATTATTTCCACTCCTTTCAATGGTCTATTGGTGCAATGAGTCACTCTGAAATATAATACATGCTTTAGTGCTACCGGTAAAGTTTGTGCTGTGCCTTTCCTGTAAATTTATCAAGTACTTCAAGGTCCAAGCACCTTTCAATAGCAGTAAAATCCATATATTATTCTCATAGAAGCTGATAATAGCAATACAGCATTACTAAAATGTTTCTGGGAACCACAATGCTGCTTATTGTGTTTACTAAACACACGGGTCAGTTGGTTGCAGATACAATAGAGATTTACTTCTGCACTCAAATATACTTAATTTTATCTGTTAATTCTAACCTGCCTGAGCAAGAAACATCTTGTATTGACTAGCTGGTTTTGAAGACAATGAATGCTTTTAAAGTACATGACTCAGGAAATTAAGTACTTTCTGCATTCTTGAATGTTATGTCAAGTGTCTTCTTTACAGCTGAAGTTCGTATATCTCTTTATGTTCAAGTCCTTTCAAGTATTTTCTCTTTTACTTACAACTTCTTTTCCCTGCAGTAGCTACAGTCTCTGAGCTGTGATTTAATGCTGCTTGTACACCTTTTCACTGCGAAGCTGGGACATGGTTTAACCAAGCAATTTCCCCCTCCTACTCAAATAAACCATGCATAAAAAAAAAGAACAGCTCAAACATACAATACACTAATGTTATGGGCCCAATGAGGTATAACATAAAGTCTGACCATTAATTGCTTTTTTCATAGCCACAGTGTTAAAGTAAAGAACAACAGCTCAGGTAAGAACTGGAAGGGGCCACAATGTGTCCTTGTACTTGCCTCAGGCTGAGCATCTGTTCTCAGCTTCCAAGGGCTCAGGGAGTCACTGCAGCTGCAGGAGTCAGTTCTGGAAATTCAGAGTTGCTCCCAACACGCTGCAACCGCACCGCCAGTGCCATGAGGCTTTATCTCAGGCTGAATGTCACTTCTGTTAGGCCAGTGTCAAGCCCTTTACAAAATGTTTCCATCCTTTTATTTGTCTGCATTAGCAGACAAATTTGTCATACAGTGTGTTGTCCAAGGAACTTGAGATAATGATAGTAACTGAGAGAGGTAACAGCCAAAAACTCAGACTGGGTATTGCCAGGGAACTCAATAATTATGGGGAGCCCAATAATTGTGGGGAGTCCTTTGTTGCTTTAAAATGGCAAAGCGGCAAGGGGTGGAGTTTTGTTGTGTGAGTATATTGTCCCTTTTTGTTGGTGTTGTGATGATGTGGCTTTAATGTTGGTGTGGATTTTTTTTGCTGATGTAAATAAGTGCATGATGAAGATACATTTTAATGACAATTCAGCTCACTAACACCTATGACTAACCTACAAAAGGGGACGTTGATTATTGAATTTCATCAGTTTGAAGGGACTTTACACGAGCATGATATTAACTTACTCTTTGGAAAAACATATAGCACTATATACTCTGAGATTACATAAAGTAACATGACAAAGGAAATGAGAAGCTGGCATTGAAATCTATGAATTTATACCCGTATCAGGCTGTAGAGAGGGGAATCAGAGTGATATACTTTCCATTTAGAAGTTCAATCCAAACTTCAAGCTCCCTCAGCACATGAAAAGGTTGTAAATGGAAACTTCGTATGGTTGCCCTTTTCTTTGCTGTTGACTTGGGGTGGTAAGGTTTTAAGGGGAGTACTGTGCAGACATGTCTGTCTTGACAGGAATACTGTGCTCCACACACTGCTTTGTAAAGGAATGGCTGCTCAGGGTCTGCACATAGTGATCAAATAGCTGACAGCTGCTCCTGTTTTTCTTTTTTATGCAGGGATCCAGCATGAGAGTTGGACTGTGAATACTGAGCTATTATTGTTGTCTCACAAATGTTGAGCTGCTGGTATTGATTTTCTGAAAAGATGTTTGGAGCAGTAATAAAAATAAAAAATAAAGTCAAGAATGATGAGGTTTACAAATAGCCAATAAAAGAATCCACAAAAAACTTGGTAAACTCTTGGGCTATTCAACCTTGACAGTCATGTCCTTTTCAATTTGAATCCAATCTTCTCCTCATGTTTTGAGCAGCCAACTGCATTTGTTTCCACCCTCACAATGCTCCACTGGCTCAATGAATCACTCTGAGCTACAGTTTGCACTTCTAAGCTTTCACACTCTACACAGTCACCCTGGGAAAGCAGAGAAAGAAATGGGTAGTGGAGGACCTGGAGTAAATGATAAAAGTCCTGTTCATCAGAAGGAATTTCTTCTGAAATCAATGGGAGTTCACAGCATTGGGTGGCTGTGAAGCTAGACCCCTTATCAGACTTCATATGGACCTCCCAAGCATACATGCTGTCCTTTTGTAAACTTCAGGATTTACAGTGCTCGATTTACCCATGAATGCATGAAAAAAATACAGTAATTTTTATTATAAACTTTATTACCTTGCTAAATTTTTTATAATACAAACACAAAGCAGTTGATGATCACAGTAGTTTAAAAAAAGCAATTTAATTCTTACTGTGAGATGATATTCCATAACTGTAGCCAAAAATGACATATAATCATTCCATAACTCTCAAAATAAAATATTAATTATCCAGAATTAAATGCTCCATATGTAAGCTTTCCATAATGGAACTCCCTGAAGAAAACTGACCCTCAGTGTCTGAATATTTCATTATTTCTAACACAAGGGACTTAAGCCACTACTTTTGTTTAAAAGCAGAATAATTAGTCTCATTTTATTTCATTACACCAACATAAAACTGGAGTAATGCAGCTGCAAATTAGGTCAAATATTTCTAGAACTACTGACTAAGATAAAAAATTAAAATGGGCAATATAATGTTCTTTATGGACAGATGGTAACAGCACTGACTACAAGGCATAATGTCTTATCCTACCAGCAGTTCCATTAAACTTACCGGGGAGTAAGTTATAGCATAAAATACACCACACAGTTTACCAGTATCTGGCTGTGTGTTTGCACAGTGCCCTCTAGGATGGGGTCTCTGTCTGGATATTACAAAAATACACATAAGAGACAGAATAAATTCATGTGCTTTGAAGTATAACAAAAACATTGAGGTAACTGAAATAAGAAATCCTCTTTGAGCTCCAACCCACTCTGCTTCAACCACTGGGGCCTTTCACTGTGATTCCATTTCCTCCCAGGTGAATACAAATCAGTAATGTAAATCTATTCAAACAGTCTCCGAAGAAAGGACTTTTTCGCTGATGTTGATAACTTCATGGTTTTCTTCTTGCGCAGTGGTTTCATGGGTTGCTTTTTCAGGCCCACCACCTTTTGGGGAGTCTGCAGCCCTTTATTAAGGTCAACGTGCTTGTTGCAGAAGTATTTGACATTTGCTTCTGAGAGACGGAGAAGCATGGTCTCTGAGAGATCCATACACTGCGCATGGACCCAGTGGCCAGCCCCACTGGAACACAGGATCATTGCAGGCTTGTTGAGTTCTGTTGAATAGAAAGGGACCCAAGTGTTAATGTCAATATTGCAGCTGGCACAGCAGGTGATCCAGTAGCCCGTTTCTGATTCATCTTCTTCATCATCTTCATTGTAAGTGTCAGCATCGTCAACGTCAAAGCTATTGGCTTCAGCACTAAAACAAAACTCCTCCGAGTCTTCAAATGGAGTGGAGTCTCCAGGGTCTTCACTTGACGTCTGACTGCAAATTTGTGTTATCGATTCTTCTTCCTTGTCCTCTTCTGCTCCTTTGCATCTCAAAATGTAAAAGTAGTTCGCATCTGGGAGTAACTGTTTGTTGGCCCCTGGAATGCCCAGCAAAACAGACCCTTTACCCATGTCAGAGCCAAACCACATTCTGCAGTGTTTAATATCTGGTGTCCACTCTGGGCTCACACTTTCAACAATCTCTATCTTACTGTCTTCCAGAACTATGGTGTTACACACCAACCGTTTCTGGTTGTCAGAGTGGTAGCCACCGACAAGGACAAATTCGGTATCACTGATCTGGGTCACTATAGCACTTGACACCGATACCCCCCCTGGCAGGATGGTGCAGGTCACAGCTGGGCTGCCCAGGGGCAGATCAATTTTTAGCTTGTACAAGTTGGGGGACCTGGTGTTATTTTGAAGTGAGTGGCCTCCCAAAATGTAGATTGTATCATCTCTGGCAATTGAAACGTGGAAAGAAAGTCCATCTTGAAGCTCTGGAAGGATGTATGATGTACAGCACCCAAACTCAAAATCAATGAGAAACACAGATGGCAAACAGTCAACTACGCTGTTCCAGTTTTCAGTGGTTCTTTGTGCAAGAGGAGTATACGACCTACCTCCAAACAGAACACTTATGTTTTTTCCCCGGCTATGAACTACATTAATTGTATGCCCATATCTAGCTTCAGGGACATCTCCACCCAGGTCTTTCTCAATGCATTGGAACGTCATTTTCTTGCTAGTTTTGCTTACCAGACTCATAAAGTAAATCTTATCAGAAAGGTCATTGTTAGGTGTTTTACCACCATGGATGATATACTGGTACTCATCAGCCCTTGCATGGCTTCTGAGCATGCAAAGAGCAGGGTAGCGGAGAGGGGGAAGGTAACACGAGTCTTTAGAAAAGAAGGCAGGTTTCATTTTGAGCTCATTCTGCTTTATATCGAGGACGAAAACACCAGTGGGGCAGGATCTCTTTGGCCATCCTTTCTGACCAAAAAAGAAAACATGCCCATCAATATTCAGGAGAGAGAAGCCAGGCTGAAGCAAGGATGAGTTACTGACGGTGGATACCATCTGCAGCGACATTTTGTCTGTTGACTGCGCCATACTGTGGCTGAGAAAATAAAAGAAACCAAAACAAACAGATCAAACGTGCAGTTCACACTCTGAGACCCAAAAAGACACGCTTTTCTGTGACTCAAGAGATGAATCAAGCTAGAGGTCTGCACCGGCCCCGCGGTGTTTTGGGGATTTTGTGCACACTCCGGCCTGTTGGCACACGGAGCCCGCACACGGTGCGACCTCTACGCTGGGGCGCCTTCCCGGGGCGGCTCCCATGGGCACGCGGCCCCGCGGGCTGCTGGGGCCGGTAGTTCTCGCTGGGCTGCCCGGCCCGGCCCGGCCCG